>WNWK01001100.1:175000-190000 GCA_009830355.1 Cherax destructor | reverse complement strand
TTAACATATACAATTCCTTCTGAATATCCATCTGATCCTTTCAAAATAATATCGTCATATTTTTGTGTGATTGGAAAACTTATTTGTGTTGTTTTATCCATAATATTCGTAGTTTATAAAGATTGTAAACATGGACCAAAACCGTGAGTTGTGAGGTGACTTTCCCAATTGTTTCAGTTTGCGGAAAATTGAACTAAAATCCTCCGGTTGTGAGCCGAGGACATTGCTACTAACATACATGGAAGTGGTGTTGACTTTTACCAAAATATAATCTCAATGTAGTAGTCTTCCCTCATGATTTTCTCCACCAGGAATGTCAGCATAGGAACTGTGAGGTATATGTTTCCCCGTGTATATAAGCTGAGACTTCACTTTAATTCCGTGGCAGAAACAATTCTCAATTCACTAATTCTCAAGAGACGTATGAAGACGTTTCGGTTCGACTTAAATCAGTCAAGTCACAACTGAGCGACAATAAAAGAAAAAGGCCACAAGAATGGACGAGAGGAAAGTGGGGAAAGAATGAAGTTCTAGTAGTAGTACTGTAGCTATGATAGTAGAAACAGCAGAAGTAGCAGTAGTAGTCGTGGTGCTAGTAGTAAGTAGTAGTAGTAGGAGTGATGGTGGTGGTAGCAGCAGCAGTGATGGTAATAGACGGACCGAAATGTCGTCTAAAGTTTTCTCTCCTAAATGTAAACCGAAACGCCAACTCTAACCACTAAAATTCTTGTAGATGTTCTGGTTGATATTCCTAGATAATCTCGTTGATATTCTTAGATATTATTGTAGATGTTCTCTTTCATATTCTCTGTTATTCTCTTTGTTATTCTCTTTGCTGTTCTCGTTGCTATTCTCTTTGTTATTCTCGTTGCAGTTCTCGTTGCTATTCTCTTTGCTGTTCTCGTTGCTATTCCCGTTATTCTCGTTTTTATTCTTGTTATTCTCGTTGTTATTCTCGTTGCTGTTCTCTTTGCTGTTCTCATTGCTATTCTAGCTGATATTGTCTTAGATATTTCCAATTTCGTTTGTCATTTAACAATTATTCGAAAGGATGCAATAAAAACAATATGTACAAATAAATTTATTTTGCACAATAGACACACCACCTTACAAAAAGGCTGGATTAAGAGGATAAAAAGTATGTAGTGAAATGGCTTCAATATGCCATTTAAAAATTGATCTACTCTTTTTAAACTAGTGAAAAGTAGATCTTCTAAAGACGCTACTTTTGGAGATCTCTTTAAAATCAAGAAATATTTTACCCAAGCCATCGATTAACGAGGAATAATTGGCCTTATACAACCTGATGACATTTTTCACCACAAACTATTAACTATTATGAGGGAAAAATTAACCGAAGGATGTTTTTTTTTACAAGTAATATAGATGGTAATCTGACTTCACTTCACAAGAAATATATCGTATTTAGCAGACACAAAGATTTGAAAATTGCTTTGGAACTGAATGTACAAACATATTAAAAATATATAAATAGATAACATTTATTAGGAAGTGTTTTGAGGAGAAAGAGTTCTAAAAATATGATTTTGTCAGACCATGGTCTTTTAAAATTAATGTATACAACTTGGCGTTTCTCATGAGAAATCTAGTTTACTGTATTTTGATTATCATGTTTTGATGATTATATTTTGATAATTATATTTTGATAATTATATTTGCTATAGTTTAGGAATATATTAAAAATATTAACAATTATTGAAATTCCCAGCACGACCGGAGCAGACATTGTTAGTTATTGTTAGCCGGATTAAGGCATGCTCACGTTTTATTTTTATTTTGGTTTAAAAAACACATTAGCATAAACACTGTTTAAATAATTTCCTATTAAACCGAAAGAACATAGTTGTCTTAATGCAAATTCAAGCTTTAGTACTAATAATAAAAGATAATAATTGTTATAAGCATGATACTAATAAAAATTACTAATGATTAAAAATTTATGATAAATTGTTCTTATTGTTTCTTTTTTTTCAGTATTGTTAGTAATGCATAAATATTTAAAAAAAATAGTAATACTAGTTAATACTGAAAATCACTATTTAATTAAACTTTAAATAATAAAGAAAAGTTATAATCAGATAATAAATAAATCATAAATTATTACATTAAAGTAGAAAAAAATTACCACCGCTATGTTACTTTAAAACTAAAAAATGAGATTTTATTAAGAAATAACACCATAAAGATATATATATATATATATATATATATATATATATATATATATATATATATTTATTTATTTAAACAAATACAACGGCCGTCTCCCAGCGAGGTAGGGTGACCCGAAAAAGAAAAAAATGCACTCCATCAAATTTTCAGTTTGTCTCAAACCAAACGAGGTTCGAACCTACGCACCTTGAAACAAAGTCCGCAGTATTATCCACATCAAGCCAGCAAACTGGTTCTCTGCACCAGAGCCGATAACACCGGGATGCTGATAAGTTCATCTTCTCCCCTGGATGCACTGACTCGCCAGAGATACTAGAATGCTTAAAATTAGCAGAACAAGCGAAATTATTTACAAACATTTATCTCAGGCGTAGTTTCGGCCCTCTTCTGTCCTGACATAAATATTTGTAAAACCTTTTGATAGGCCTTCGAATTATGGGGATTCTAATAATTCTCGTGGATCAGCGCATGCAAGATAGACGTAAAGCTAATCATTAGTTATGCCATCGGCTATATAACAAACTCTTAGTTAGCTGTATAGCTGGATTCCAGAGTTGTGTGTGGTCTGACTTGGTATGGATAGTACTGCGTACTTTCTCTCTATGGGAGGTCTGAGTGAGTGAGAAAGGGGGGGGGAGAGAGAGAGAGAGAGCACTGAGGATATAAGATATATAAGGCCATTTATTCCATTATCGAGCAGATTTTATGAATTTATCGAATTAACCTTGTGCGCATTAGGTCTGGTCAATATCGGGCCACCACCTGTTCCTCTCTGCGTTAGTTTACACGGAAGACAAATTAGTGAAAAAAAAAATGAAGCAATGGAGAGGCAGACAAACTGTAGTCTAGATCCCAAGACATGCACAATAGCTCGACCCAAAACAAGTTAACATTTGATTTTCTTCTTAGAGCTATATAATTATGAATATCAAAGATAATATGCAACTGAGAAGAATACAGTATGATTTTCTAAAATATAAACAAGTGAACTTGCAACAGTAATATTCCATGCGCTTTCAAGACCTTTCTTATTATTAATTTAAAAGTGAAAGATCAAGAAAGCGCATCGAATATTATCACTTTTCACTGTATTAAATGTGTGTGGAGGTATATATATATATATATATATATATATATATATATATATATATATATATATATATATATATATATATATATATATATATATATATATATATATATATATATATATATATATATATATATATATATATATATATATAATGCCGTGCCGAAAAGGTAAAATTGGTCAATTAACAAGAACTCATTTAAAGTTAAGTCCTTTCTAAAATTTTCTCTTATACGTTTAAAGATATATATTTTTTTCATTTATGTTAATATAAAAATTAATAATTTTTTACCAAAAGAACCTTAGAAAACTTACCTAACCTTATTATAACAAGCGCAATTTAATTTAACCTAATCCAACTAAATGTGTTTCAGATAAGTTTACAATAATTTAATAATAAACAAACACAATGAAAAATATATTTTTTTCGTTAGGTTCAGAATTATTTTTCCGAAACTATTGCATTCGCAAATTTTCGTTTGCCTTATTCGGCAAGAAGAGCGTTGCTATTTAAGCCAAAATAGCAAGTTTTACCTATTCGGCTCGACTTATATATATATATATATATATATATATATATATATATATATATATATATATATATATATATATATATGAGAGAGAGAAGAAAAATAAAGAAAGATCTTCCGGAAAATTATGCAAACTTGGACATGTATATACACAAACACTGAGCTCGTGGTGACCATAACATTAAACGACAGGTAAATTTTATTTCTAAAGTTAACAGAGCAAGTTGATTTCCTTGGGGGTTGCATTCGTTCCTAAATACAAACATATATTACAGTGAAAATAATATATAGACTTCATTTAATTATAGCAACAAGTTAATCTTCAAAAATTCGTGTACAAAAATATGGTGATGCAATGCTATTGTCTTCTGACCTAAATTTATATTATCAAAATGAACAGAGAATTTACAGGGGGGTATAACTCTATCTAAGTCATCCATGTGTCTTTTTTTTTTCACGTCTTCTTCAAGACTTGTGGACAAAGTATTTTTCCCTAGGGGGGAAAAATGTACAATAAATTATTTGGTACTTAAATATTGTCTTGATAATTAAGTTTATTTCCTAAAAGGAAATCGATAATTTAATACTCAGTATTTAATAATTTTGCTAGTTTTACAAAGATTTTTTTTGCAACATTGCAGTTTGTCAGTCATCCATTACAAATCTTTGCAACTAGCAATCATTTACGTAATGGCAATGATAAGCTTACTTTTTTGAGATATTCCCAGGAAGAATAGCGATGCCAAATTACGAAGCACTTGTCACATCTCCCGGTACGATATCTTGGGTTTTACATAACACTCTCTGAACTCCCGAGCATTAGTGGCTGGCGGACGCAAGATGATGATGATCCTAAGTCTAACTCCTCGTACAAAGGAGTTCTGGAATACGGCAGTCTTCTGCTAGATCTGGCAGCTGCTTCCACGCCCAGGGTAATGCCCGAACTGGTGTCTATAGTAGATGTTGTGAGCTGAGTCCTCTCAGTGACCTCTGGAGAAGACGGAGGGTCATCATCGTACGGGTGGCAGACGGGGGTCTGATGGGAGGGGAGAGGACATGTTGCCAGATGAATGGTCCCGTGTACCGCTCACCTGACACAAACTATCATACCGCTTCCTATACTTGGACTCATTCCTTACCTGCTATTATGTAAATTTTGAAATAAATTATCTAAAAGAATAAGGATGTTTAATTATTCACTTACGAAATATTTTTGTTACTTATTTATA
Source organism: Cherax destructor (assembly GCA_009830355.1). Classification (NCBI taxonomy): domain Eukaryota; kingdom Metazoa; phylum Arthropoda; class Malacostraca; order Decapoda; family Parastacidae; genus Cherax; species Cherax destructor. Next base: position 184,958 of record WNWK01001100.1, on the reverse strand, counting down.
ACATTGAATACATCGAGAATAAGCGTTGCAAAAATTGCCTCTACTCTGGCCAAAAAAAACTTCAACTCATCAGCAATTCGTTATATATATACGTTGAATTAAAAAAAATGTAGATCAGTTTAACCCACCAAGTAATCAGATACAATTATGTATATCATTTGTTTATGCAAGGAGAACTACATTGCATGTGCACTCTGAAGACTGGTAAAAGCCCGTTGAATATAGGTGACTGTAACAATGAATCCATTGGAGGAAGAAGTTCGAGGGGATCAGTCCTTCACTGTTATCAAAGTTGTGGTTCAAGACACATGGACAGACAGGAATTTTTTTAAGGAAACATTGCAGCCCTGAGCTCTGGTTCCTTTCGTGGAGGTAACAAGGTCCTGGGAGCATTGAGTGAACAAGGTCCTGGGAGCATTGAGTGAACAAGGTCCTGGGAGCATTGAGTGAACAAGGTCCTGGGAGCATTGAGTGAACAAGGTCCTGGGAGCATTGAGTGAACAAGGTCCTGGGAGCATTGAGTGAACAAGGTCCTGGGAGCATTGAGTGAACAAGGTCCTGGGAGCATTGAGTGAACAAGGTCCTGGGAGCATTGAGTGAACAAGGTCCTGGAAAGTGAACAAGGTCATGGGAAAGTGAACAAGGTCCTGGGAGCATTGAGTGAACAAGGTCCTGGGAGCATTGAGTGAACAAGGTCCTGGGAGCATTGAGTGAACAAGGTCCTGGGAGCATTGAGTGAACAAGGTCCTGGGAGCATTGAGTGAACAAGGTCCTGGGAGCATTGAGTGAACAAGGTCCTGGGAGCATTGAGTGAACAAGGTCCTGGGAGCATTGAGTGAACAAGGTCCTGGGAGCATTGAGTGAACAAGGTCCTGGAGCATTGAGTGAACAAGGTCCTGGGAGCATTGAGTGAACAAGGTCCTGGAAAAGTGAACAAGGTCCTGGGAGCATTGAGTGAACAAGGTCCTGGAGATTAGTGAACAAGGTCCTGGGAGCATTGAGTGAACAAGGTCCTGGGAGCATTGAGTGAACAAGGTCCTGGGAGCATTGAGTGAACAAGGTCCTGGGAGCATTGAGTGAACAAGGTCCTGGGACATTGAGTGAACAAGGTCCTGGGAGCATTGAGTGAACAAGGTCCTGGGACCATTGAGTGAACAAGGTCCTGGGACCATTGAGTGAACAAGGTCCTGGGTCCATTGAGTGAACAAGGTCCTGGGACCATTGAGTGAACAAGGTCCTGGGACCATTGAGTGAACAAGGTCCTGGGACCATTGAGTGAACAAGGTCCTGGGACCATTGAGTGAACAAGGTCCCGGGGACCGTGGAGGGAACAAGGTCCCGGGGACCGTGGAGGGAGCAAGATCCCGGGGACCGTGGAGGAAGCAAGGTCCCGGGGACCGTGGAGGGAGCAAGGTCCCGGGGACCGTGGAGGGAGCAAGGTCCCGGGGACCGTGGAGGGAGCAAGGTCCCGGGGACCGTGGAGGGAGCATGATTTAAACTTTTCCATAATACTGTATCCTAAGTTTCCGCTTATGTGTCTTTAGACACACTTTGAGGTCTGTTTATCTCGGTATATAAACACTGAGAATTTAATCCCTGTGTTAGAGACTACAGGATCCTTGACACGTAGTGTACAGGTAACACTGTTTTAATAATTCTTTGTGCAGTCAATTGGCTTTAAATATCTTAATCAATTTAACCAAGTACAATAAATCATAGGACATTTCCTAGTCATCTCGAGTACTATTACTTCTATTACATCAGTGAAAGGAAATATTCCGAAATTGGGTATAAAACATAGCTTCATGGATCCGGCGGATGCTTAACGAGTTACGGATCATTTGACAAAGATCCGAGTCCGGAGACAATTGTTCTGTTTCCTAACGAACAAAATATTACCAAATGCAATTTCCTGTTGTGATTTTCTTCGAACTGAAGAGAAACTTCATTTTATTTGCCGAAAAATTCACTGAGGTGAAACTGCTGTATTTTCCTTTTTGTCGCCAATAAAAAAACATAGATCAACAATAGAAGTGAACTTGTAAAACGTAATTAATCATCGGGACGTAGGATCAGATTACCACTACTCGTTCTGATCGAAGACTACACTTAACTCGGTAATCATGGCCACACCAGACTTGATGGTCATGGCCACGCCAGACTTGATGGTCATGGCTACGCCAGACTTGATGGTCATGGCCACGCCAGACTTGATGGTCATGGCCACGCCAGACTTGATGGTCATGGCCACGCTAGACTTGATGGTCATGGCCACGCCAGACTTGATGGTCATGGCCACGCCAGACTTGATGGTCATGGCCACGCCAGACTTGATGGTCATGGCCACGCCAGACTTGATGGTCATGGCCACGCCAGACTTGATGGTCATGGCCACGCCAGACTTGGTCATGGCCACGCCAACTTGATGGTCACAAGTTTCCCGCCAGGAAGCTTGATGGTAAAATGCTACGCCAGACTTGATGGTCATTTGGAAAAGCCGAACTTGAATGGTATTTGGCACGCCAACTTGATGGTCATGAGCCACGCCGAACTTGATGGTCATGGCAGCCAGACTTGATGGTCATGGCAACGTCCGCTTGATGGTCATGAGCCAGATCTAGATGGTCATGGCAAGCCAGATTGATGGTCATGCCACGCCAGACTTGATGGTCATGGCCACGCCAGACTTGATGGTCATGGCCACGCCAGACTTGATGGTCATGGCCACGCCAGACTTGGTCATGGCCACGCCAAACCAGGTCAAAAACCACGTCAGACCTGATCAACAAGATTTCCCCGCCAGGAAAGACATTTTTTTTCAAAACTGCTTAAATTTAGAAATTCTAAGTGTCTGGTAATTTTTAAACAAATATTTTGGAAATAAGCAGTATTTTTTTAATTGCAATATATATTTTTAAAGAGTCACAATCTTTTTGAAAACGAGTTAAAATAAAGAAACTGAGTTATAAGATTTTGAAAAATTAGTAATATATACCGAGTTTTTTTTAATGAGTTCTAATCTTTTGTAAATTAGTTAAAAAATCTTAAACAGAGAATATCAACCTAATTATTACAAGCGGCGGTACATGAGTCCAAGTATTACATAGACGGCACTGAAGCTAAAGCAAGATGTTGCATAGAGAAAGGTAGCTTTAAAGCGTACAAGACGAGCCATGACAGGTGACGGTGAAGCTACCTATACAGACAGCAGCTGCAGCTAGGATGGACAAAGACACTCAAAGCAAAAATTATAATAATGACAAAAAATGCATGACTTTGAAAAAAAATATGATTATTTAACTAAACATGATTATCACGAAAGAATCAAGTCCCTTGAGCTTGAGAGAATCAAGTCCCTTGAGCTTGAGAGAATCAAGTCCCCTGAGCTTGAGAGAATCAAGTCCCCTGAGCTTGAGAGAATCAAGTCCCCTGAGCTTGAGAGAATCAAGTCCCCTGAGCTTGAGAGAATCAAGTCCCCTGAGCTTGAGAGAATCAAGTCCCCTGAGCTTGAGAGAATCAAGTCCCCTGAGCTTGAGAGAATCAAGTCCCCTGAGCTTGAGAGAATCAAGTCCCCTGAGCTTGAGAGAATCATGTCCCACGAGCTAGAAAAAAATAAATTCTAAGAACTTAAAAAAAATTGAGCTCCATAAGCTTGAAAAAATTAAGTCCCATGAACTTGAAAAATTAAGTCCCATGAACTTGAAAAATTAAGTCCCATGAACTTGAAAAATTAGTCCCATGAACTTGAAAAATTAAGTCCCATGAACTTGAAAAATTAAGTCCCATGAACTTGAAAAATTCAGTCCCATGAACTTGAAAATTCAGTCCCATGAACTTGAAAAATTCAGTCCCATGAACTTGAAAAATCAGTCCCATGAACTTGAAAAATTCAGTCCCATGAACTTGAAAAATTCAGTCCCATGAACTTGAAAAATTCAGTCCCATGAACTTGAAAAATTCAGTCCCATGAACTTGAAAAATTCAGTCCCATGAACTTGAAAAATTCAGTCCCATGAACTTGAAAAATTCAGTCCCATGAACTTGAAAAATTCAGTCCCATGAACTTGAAAATTCAGTCCCATGAACTTGAAAATTCAGTCCCATGAACTTGAAAATTCAGTCCCATGAACTTGAAAAATTCAGTCCCATGAACTTGAAAATTCAGTCCCATGAACTTGAAAATTCAGTCCCATGAACTTGAAAAATTCAGTCCCATGAACTTGAAAAATTCAGTCCCATGAACTTGAAAAATTCAGTCCCATGAACTTGAAAAATTCAGTCCCATGAACTTGAAAAATTCAGTCCCATGAACTTGAAAAATTCAGTCCCATGAACTTGAAAAATTCAGTCCCATGAACTTGAAAAATTCAGTCCCATGAACTTGAAAAATTAAGTCCCATGAACAGGAAATGTGATAATGATAGTAATAATATGAACAGTGTTAACGTTGTAAAGGCAAAGACACTTGTAGTAGAACAAAACTTAGGTGGGCCAAAGTTTCCCATGAGGAAGTTCTGTTCAGCTACGGTTAATTAGGCCTAAAAAGGCCTTTCGAATTCTCAAAGTGCTCTTAATAGGTGGTGCTGATGTGAAGGTGATGACTCACGAAATCGTAATGACACGATTGCAAACAAACCATACCACGGGTGGGGAGCTTGAACCCACGGTTAGAAAGTCGTCTGGAGTTTTACGACTCTCTAACCGCGGGTTCAAGCCCCGCCCGTGGCATAGTTTGAAGGTGATGCTAGTGTCAAGGTGATGCTAGTGTCAAGGTGATGCTAGTGTCAAGGTGATGCTAGTGTCAAGGTGATGCTAGTGTCAAGGTGATACTGATGTGAAGGTGAAGTTTTAAAGCTACATTTAAACTGTTTATCACCAATCAAAACACCTTATCCCCCTGAAACAAGTGTATGGGCAACATACACCTCTCGTTGTATATATCTTGTTCTACTGTGTGTCTGCCTTCATTCCGGTCCTTTGTTAATGCTTAAAAGAGTAGACAGGATGAATTAATGATATAGGGAGAGATAATAGTCACGCTAACAGCGCCATCTAAGGGAAAAAAAGCGAAGGTAAACAGCAATGAAACTATGCAGAGGGACGCCCTGATGTTTTTCCCAAAATAAGTGTCAGGTGATTGGGTATTTGGGGAAGGGCGGGTGGGAGTTGGCTGGCAGTTTCAGCTTGGGGGATGGTGGGCAAAATATAGGCGAGGGAAATGGGGAAGGATAAATCCAAATCCAAATATCATTAACTTTGACTTACTTGAAAAGATGTACAAGTTAAATTTAATGATAATCCAGATTGTAGCAAAATCAATTGAATTTGTAAATGGTACTGTTTTGAAGTTAACTTTTATGGGAGATGGAAAACAACATTGTGCGCATTCCTGCAATGAAGGCTGAGCCTGGAGCTAGAGCCATGCGGATGCTGCAAGCTGTAACTGTACTATGTGGCATATTTCAAACAAAATAACCTAGGCCATTACATAAATATATTAAAAATAAAAACTATTTGTTTCACTCTCACTTTGCACCATATCGAGATAGACCTGATTTAATAATAAACCACACAAGTCATTATACATATAAAACATGAATAAAATACCGTATTTTACGGCGAATAAGACGCTCTGGTGTCTTGGACCCCACCCCCCTCAATTCTGATTGGCTAAATTTAAAAAAAAAAAAAAAAAAAAAGATAAATGGGGCTTCTGCCTCCAAGACGCCGGGTAAATTTTTGAGACATTTTTTTTTTACAAAAGTAGCGTCTACGACGACGTAAAATATGGTAATCATGTAATGAAGAGAGTCCTTTATTAGCATATTTGTTTGGGGCATCTGTAAATATCTGTAGATTATTGTGGTCTGACAGAGAGACTAGGTTGGTCCCGATTATTGGACGGAGGATCGAGCCTTCACGACCCCTTTTGCTAAATGTCTCACGCGGATTTAGTGTTTCATGAAATGTAAATCAGGAAAAGTCAAACATTTTTTTCTCTGTTCTCATACGGCAGTTTGATGTACAGTAAATTAAAATAAAATAGCGAATATACATTCATAAGAATTTAGGCTTCACAATATCTTAATAAGAAAGATAAATTAATTTTTAAACTGTTCCTTCAACATTAACAATACGGGGATCCTACTTACAAATTTTTCGAGTTATGAACATCAGATTTTACAAAAGCAACTGTATTTTTAAAATACTCTTTCCTCATTACAAACATACATGTTAGTGTCAGCTGAAACGCCAACAACATAAGTGGTTAGTAAGCTGAAACGGCAGATAAAATTCGCGTGTACATGAAAACGCCAGATATAAAATTACTTTGTAAGTTCACATCAGGAACACATCTCGTTCGTAAGTTGAAACGCCAAGAAGAGTTGTTTTCAAGTTTGGAACCTCCCATATTGCACTGATGAAAATCAACATTCCAAGGCAGAAGAAAGTAATAGAGAGTTCTCTCCGTTACATTCAACTGCAAACTAACAACAACAGACATATCGTCAAGGACTCACCTGTAAACTCTTTTCAATTGGTCTGTGTAAAAGTTCGGAAACTCCAAAGGCAGTTTTCTGCGAGGGTAACCCAGGCCGAAGGCCCATACCCATGCCCAGCTCTTCTGCGCTTCCGTCGGGTGGAGAAGTCTCCCCATCATACGGTGGATGAGTCTGTTTGATAATGCTGATGCTTATAGTATGGGCAGATGAGGGTGGTTGGGGAGCAGCCTCTGTTGGGGTGATATGTTTGGAACTTATTAAGGAGATGTGTGTGTGTGTGTGTGTGTGTGTGTGGTGGGAGGTCGTATGCAGTGAGTGATATACAACGCTCGGTATATACATCGAGAGGTGTATACATCTCTCGGGGCAGTGTTCATACACTCAATGCTCTCTCTCTCTCTCTCTCTCTCTCTCTCTCTCTCTCTCTCTCTCTCTCTCTCTCTCTCTCTCTCTCTCTCTCTCTCTCTCTCTCTCTCACACACACACACACACACACACACACACACACACACACGCACACGCACACGCACACGCACGCACGCACACGCACGCACGCACACTCACGGAGAAAATAGCTCACTCATGATTAAACTAGCTTACAGGCGACACTTACCAAGTATGTCAGGATTAGATTCCTTCATAGGAATATGGACACTCTCTCTGTGGTTGTGGGAGTTTCTTCTGCGACCTCTCACCGCCCAAATACCCACCAGCAGCGCCACCACCACTAGCAAAGCACCACCGATCACCGCCAGCACCAACGTCAGTGGCGACGGTTCAGAACGCGAAGGCAAACCTAATCAAAGGAGAAAAAGAAGAGTGGTGGGAAGCATGTTTATGTTGTTTAATAAGTTATTTGAATAATCATTACCAGTTTTGGTGGTTCCCTATGACCACAATAATAAATAATGATAATATACTCCGCGGGGAAGTTGAAAAGAATCCTTCCTCCGTAAGCCATGCATGTCGTAATAGGTGACTAAAATGCCGGGAGCAAGGGGCTAGTAACGCTTTTCCTGTATACATTACTAAATGTAAAAAGAAGAAAAACTTTTGTCTTCGTTTTCGGATCACCCTGCCTAGGTGGGAGACGGCCAATGTGTTAAAAAATAAAATAATAATAGACTATCCGGTACTATCCAAAAAACAGTTTGTGATAAGAATCTACACAGAAAAATAAAGAAAAAAATCAGTAATGGTGTATTTAAAAAAATAAAAATCTTCAAAAAAGCATATTAAACGCAAGATTGTCACGATTTCCTTAAATAAACAAGCAGACAATTTTGACTGCCGATATGGATTAGAATTAATCATTTAATTTATAGGCTGAAAGCTATTTACCAACCCCTGTTTATTGCAAATTACAAATCTATCTTAAATAAGAGTATACTACCCCAGTGTACGATAAACACCCACAGCAGCCGGCTAGCACCCGGGTACCTATTTACCGCAAGGTGGATAGGGTCAGCAGGTGTTAGGAGACTTGCGTTCGTGAATCGAATCGGAAATGGACCTAGGCTCTTTTTCGGCCGACGGCGCTACCGCTAAGTTACTAGCCGCTAGTGGAATATTTCATTAGAACAACAAATCAAACTATCCACTTATTATACTGAAGAAAAGACAAGCTTTGATTAGGACAACGTTTCGCTCAGAGTAGAGCTTTATCGGGACTATAAAGCTCTACACAGAACGAAACGTCGTATCAATAAAATCTTGCTCTGCAACCTGTGGTTTATATTAGTTATGGTCGACTGTACGCGATCTAAATCCTACTGGTTGAGCAAGTGGCTCCTGGAAATGGACTTACTTTTATGCATTTCTGCTTGCTTTAAAGTGTGGATGTAGAGAGTAACAGGTGGGGTGGCACCTCTGGCGTTGTGTGCGGTGACGTGGGCGCGGTAGTGGTGCCCAGGGACCAGTGACCGCACCAGGAACTCTGGCTGAGACAGTGAAATGTTCAGCACCAACACGTCTGTCTTGGGTGGATCCTCCTTCCACACCTGGAGTTGGTGAGGCAATATGATTAATATTAATTATCATTATTATTATTAATAGTAATAGTAGTAGCATCATCATTATTATTGTATTATAAGGAAAGCACTTAACTCGTAGAGATTGAAAAGTACCAGTGAAATGAGGGAATCAGATTTGATTCGAGAAAATGTAAGGAAGCTCAGGTTCTTTAAGACAGCCTTTCATTTGTTGCCATGAACGTCACTAAAGTGCAGAAAAGGCATTAAAAAAATGCCGGCTGATGCAATTTTTTTAAGGAGCCAACCTTCGAACCTCTACCAGGCAAATTATTATTATTAAATTTATATGAGAGCACTAAAACAATAGGGGTCATACAGTGCCTCTGGGAATGGAAGGCATTCCAGCCTGATTCAAGGAATTAGAGCACTGATCCAATTCCTTAGATGAAGAGCCCCTCACCAACATCAAGGAACCTTCTGTGAGGTTCTACTTGGCAAATAAAAAATATAGATAACTAACGTTCTATGAAAGCAGACGGGAGAAAATGAGAATTCGGGTCTAGGAAGACAGTGGGGATAGAAGTAAGACCAGGTGTGTTCGTGAGTATTTGACATTTGTACAGTGGACTGGTCAAGAACTTACCTGAAGAAGGAACATTTGTGGCAAGCCGCCGTTGAAACCCGGCAAGCAGACTATACTGCTGGAGTGAGAGGTGACATTGCTCACCGTACACCCACTCACTTCCTCCGGTGGACCTGAAGAGTCAAACAAAAATTACATAAGTTATCATTATTGGTATACATTACCGACAAGTTGATGAATAAGACACACGAACAACATCTATATTAAGACGTTTCGCCCACCATTGACTATTTTTTATTCTGTGCAGAGCTTACGTATTGGAGACATTAAACGATCAGGAAATCAGTCCCTCAGTTTCTTTAACTCGCGTCTTATTCTTCACAAGTCCAAGAGTATGAAAATGTCAACATAAATCGCTTTATTCCAAAAACGACAAAAAAAAAATACTGCAGTAGGAAAATAACCAGTGGTTTCATGTTTTTACACACACACACACACACACACACACACACACACACACACACACACACACACACACACATTCTCTCTCAAATAAATATGTCAGAACAAGAAAAGGTTATATTTCAACTGTGGCATTTTTTTTTTTCATATAAAAAAGTGTAGTAAATAAGGGGAAAGTTTAAGTTCATATCCATAATCTTTAAATATTTTCATTATGCTGTCCATTCTATAGACAATTTTTCTTTATGAAAGATCGGCTTCTAAATTTTCTTTGATTTTTATAATTACTACAAAGCAATATTCATCAATGCTCCACAATATCCCAAACTGTCACAAATTGCCTTTTATTGTCCTAGACAGTCCCTCAGTATCCCACAATCCTCCATACTGATTTTGCAATGTTTCACACTGATTTACAATCCTGCACAATAATTTGC
>WNWK01001100.1:97500-172500 GCA_009830355.1 Cherax destructor | reverse complement strand
ACAAAATACTACTAATGTCTCTATGAACTTTTTTACTAATAATGTTTTTCTTATTCTTCCATAACGTGAAGATTGATAGATTAATACGGGTTTGAAGTTCTCCTTATACCTACTGTCCATGTTCACCTGGAAGTAAGTAGGTACTTGGGAGTTAATTTATTTGCACCTACTATCCATGTTCACCTACAAGCAAGTACTTGGTGCTAGCCGCTTTAGACCTATATATGCAAATACTATATATGCAAATACTAATATTACCAGAGAAGACAGAAACTCTGAATTATTATTATAATCATACCCAAGCGCTAAACCCGTGATGGTCTTACAGCTCTGCAGGGTAGGGGTGTGCTAAAAGGTGTAATATACCCGACCAGAGACCAGCGAGGGTGAAGAGTGCAACAGAGGCAGAGTTAGTAAGGTCGGTGAGGAGGAGTTCTAAAGGAAGTATAATCAAAGCTGGTTGCCAGAAATTCGGGAGATTAATTTATCTGTATATTCCGATCCCCCTCCTGGGATCCTCTTCAGAGGATCGGAATATACTGATCAATTAATCTCCCGAGTCTGTTTCCATGTGGGTATTATTGAGCACTGACAAGTGTTCATTACACTTTAGTTATTTATTACTAGAGGGGAAAAAAAAAACATTACCAGGCAACAACAATAGTGAACATGACAAACATATTTTCTCAATTGGGTCAGCGATGTAAAAGTATAATTTACACTTGATAGAGGCGCCAACCTGCAGCGCTGGAGCTAATTTTCCTAATGGATCCCGGTGATCATTGTTGCAATAATTGTTGTAACACTACACGAGTTGCAAGGTTTGTGATTTCGATAGTTGTGAAATACACTGGTTACAAATATTGCGAGTTCTCTGGGCAGTACGAATTATTATTATCAAATTTGGTACGGCTGTGTCGTCAGTTATTAGTTTACGTTAGTTTATACAATTACAAAGTGTAATAAACATTGATTAATGCACAAACAAACTACAGGGAAACAATACATCTGATGTAGATAAATGGTTCAGAGAACCGAGAAGTTAATAAATTAGACACATGTGCTACACTTAGGTAACTTTATTGTGCAAACGTTTCTCCACACAGTGGCTTCATTAGTCCAATACAAAGAAGAATAGTGAAGGTGGGAAGGAGTTTCAGGTAATCAGTCCCTGAGCCTACATTGCTGGAATAATTACATCGACACCAGACTGAGGGACAGATTACCTCAAACTAACCACATACCACGGGTGGGGTTCGAACCCGCGGTCAGAGAGTCTCAGAACTCCAGACCGTCGCGTAAGCCACTGGGCATTACTGCGAAGGTCTCGGAGGTTCTGAGACACTCTGACCGCGGGTTCGAACCCCACCCGTGGTATGTGGTTTGTTTGCAATCGTGTCATTACGATTTCGTGAGTTACCTCAAACTCTTTCTAACCTTCAACCTTGTTCGGACTAATGAAGCCACTGTGTGGCGAAACGTTTGCACAATACAGACACACAAGTGCTTCACAATTATCAAATTTATCAATACAACTGATAATTGATCTAAATGGAGTACTGCCGACGATACCGAGGAGAAACGTTGCACAACAAGAATTCACTGGGACAACGTTTCGCTCTGCCAGCTTCATCTAACAGCATGTTCTGCAACCTGTATCTTTGCCTCAATCACTGATGATAAAATGAGTTTTAAATAATTAGGTCATACACTAAGGCAGTTTTTCCCAACCTTTTCACCACCATGGACCCTTTATCAATTTTTCCATGGACTCCGGGTTTTTGAAAGGTCTGTCTACTCAAACCGATTTTATTAACTATCAACAGAAGAAATGGTTATAACTATGACCATAATTTTTAAAAGGGTGGACCGGTAAGCCAGCGGAAGGTCTCGGTCAGATGACCAACTTTGGGTCATCTGACACTTGTTCTGTTTAATGACAAACCTTACCTAATCTAACTAACAACAATCTCACTTTCCTCGTAACTAAGTATTCAATTAAAATTTGAAAGCTTATATTTATCAGCCTTATCGTGAGTAATTACACATTTTACACATCAGTCTCTTCAAATTTTGAACTTAAATCACGGACCCCAGTACTACCTTGCGGACCCTCATGGGTTCGTGGAACACAGGACGGCAACCGCTGCACTAAGGCCTAGTTTAGCTAACTGAAGATGGCCTCAGTATGAGACCCGAAATATATAATACTAATCTTTAGTTTTATTACGTCAAGGTTGATTAGTTTGCGACATTACTTCAATTAAAGAATTTTAACTATTAAGAACGACTAAGAACCAATATTAATGTGCCATGTTCTTCAGCCTCCTGATAATAGTGTTCCACACACCTCTCATCCCCATCTACACACCCCCTTTCCCTTCCTACACACCTTTCTTCCCCTCCCACACACCTTTCCCTTCCCACACACCTCTCTTCCCCTTCCACACACCTCCCTTCCCTTCCAGGTAAGGCAATTAAATTTAGTTAAACAAATTTGAATTATGATCAAAATTTTGCAGCGTAATTTAGATAGTAACCTAACTTAACCTTGTTGACATTCACTTAATGATTAACTTACATAACCTGTGCGTAAATTTTTATGTAATTACATATACATCAGCTGAAGATTCACTCACTAAGCTAAACAGTTGTATCAAAATTTGGCATAATTTTAGTTAGCATTTTATTTATTTTGTAATAAACCTAACTAGCCTAACTTACAATTGCTAAATATTTATACAATAGAATGTTCCTTATTTCACTTTACTGTCCCTAAAAATTGCGTGACAGTGTTTCACTTGGTGGGTTTGCAAGGTTTAATTAAAGCTTGTCGACTAGCCGAGGGGTCATTAAGGCTTCATGTAATCTGTACACCATAAGCCATATAATTTAATAATAAACAAACACAATGAAACATATTTTTTTCGTTTCGTTCGGAATGATTTTTGAGAAATTATTGCATAAACAAATTTTCGTTTGCCTTATTCGGCAAGAAGAGCGTTGTTATTTAAGCCAAAATCACAAGTTTTACCCAACTCATTGCATGCACATTTTAACTATTTCCTCTGAAGAATGGAGGGCCTAATTTTCAGTCGACGTGAAGAAACATATATTTAACATATGTTAGCTCACCTCTTGCTGCTGACCTGCTCACTCTGCTCCCTCCTGACGGAGTTGTTGAAGGTCCACGAGAAGATCACGTCAGGAGGGTTGGCGTCAACCTCACAGGTGACGTTGAGAGGCTCCAGGAGCCCAACACCACGCAGGGAAGGGCTCACAGAGCACCTCGGCGCGTCTGCATCACAGGAAATTAATTAAGATTAATGTTTAACGTTGTGCTTGCAGATAAGCAGCTAGAAAGTTAATTATCACAAATTAATGATAAAAGCAATAATATTTTTATTATGTAATGGAAGCGTTAAAACCTGGGAAATAGGAGATGATCAGATATGATCCGAAGGCGATTATTATTATTATTATTGTGGAGAGTCTAACCCGTAAGGGTTATAAGCACGTAGGAAATAGGAGGTAATCATATAGGATCCGAGGAAGAGACGGGTAAAATTTTCCTGAAGGTTTACATGAGGTATCATATAAGAGGCGGCCAGTGTTCTCTGGTCCGTGGAACCGGGAGGAGATGGAATCCAGCAGATATTTCTCTCTCTCTCCCTTCTAAAGGGTTTCCTTGATGCTGGTGAAGGGCTCTTGATTCAGAGAACTGGAGTTAGCCTTCTCCGGATATTATAAGTGCTATACAAAACCGCCAAGATGAGTTAGCCACATGTGCAATAAACACTTAAGTATCTTTTAAGATGCCTAGGTGTTGCACATGTGACTCATTCATTTACCTTTCCCAACCGCAGTTGCAATATTACTCCTACGGGTTTAATGCTCACCTGTGATTATAATAATAGAAATAAAAATAATCCATCCATTTCATGTCTCCATGAAACTCGACAGAGCTAAGCGGTCTCAACAACTATTTATACTGCAACTTGTGTGTATTTTCTCCACTGTTGACAGCACTACGACATTCGAATCCACAGAACATCTTGTCTACATTAAAACACACACACGTCATGACTTACATTTGATAGTGATGTTAACTGGTTGGCTGGTGGTGTCGCCTTCGACGTTGGAGGCACTGCAGTGGTACAGACCCGACCTCTCTCTCCTCACTTTCTGCAAGGCTAAGGTCGACTCACTCACCAGCACCCCGGCACTCACGTTGTGAGTCACCAGCTCTCCCTGGGAAGATATAATAGGTACCACTGCATTCACCATTAAGCTACAGGAAAGAAATGTGTTCTAGACTATGTTTCTGCTCTCCTAGTTTCGGCTGGATTTAATTGTTGCTCAAACGAGTTTAAAGGCGTAAGTTTTCCTTTAACCTTATAGTTGGTAATGTTTAGTAGAATGTAAATGATAGTGCTATTGAAGGCAATCTGGGCTTGAAACATTCATGCCTGTAATTTTTACGTAGTAGAAATTTGGAATTTTAGTTTGAAAATTAAGGGATGAGCTTTAAGCTCTTGGTCTCACATTTTATCGTTCACCAGACTGTTATAAATTAGTAATGTCGTATTTATGTAATTTTGATTCTTCTTTATTGAATATACTTCTGATCTTTCTAATGATCACTCATTTGAGTCCTCATTGTTATATTTCTGGTAGTGAACCTATCCCCGTCTACTACATTATGCCGTGATCATATCCCCTCTTACTCTTCGTTCCTCCACTTATGATTACGAAAAACACTGAAACTAAGCACGAATGAAAGCTTATACGAAAAGAATACTAGTCAGTTTTATTCTTTATTCTCAATACATCAACTCAAGTAGAGCTCCTCTAAAGACATGTTTACCCGTAAACACGTACCTATAACCTCGTTGCCCTTCCCAAACCAGCTACCCATGCTTACACTGTGCTTCTAGTCCTTCATCCGCCTCGGCTTGTCGGTAAGGACTGCTCCAGCCATTAGTGAGGTACACAGAACTGACGTCGATTAATCTTCTGACATGACCCCAAATCCGTGCCAGGTACCTTAGCTTAATGGTCCTGCTTAGTCTAAAAAAACATTTTTGTATGTACGTATGTATGTACACACACACACACACACACACGCATATATATATATATATATATATATATATATATATATATATATATATATATATATATATATATATATATATATTAAACGACTGTCATTGACGGTCGTTTATTACGTCTTATCTCGAGTTCATAGACTATAATGGCTTTGAGGGGTATAGGAATAAATCTGCTATATGACTGAGGCTGTGGGAAAGGACAGTTGGATCACAGATGGTGACCTCTGACGAAGCCATGACTCAGCAGTGCTCTCTCTGACACTTTCCAGTTAGAACCCACGTAACTCAGTGGTGGAGAGCTGGACATGGTACCATTCAGGCCTTCCCCTTTTCTCAAGAATAGCCTGATTTTTTTCGTGGCATTGATACAGCAATGCAGTTTGAACATTTCTTAAGAGTTTCTAATCCATGTTAACATGATAGCATTACGCAGTTGCTGCAGACTTGTCGGATGTCCATTCATGCTAATTTCCCGCTTTACCATGTCCCAAAGGCTTAAGCCAATTTCTGACTACAATCGCAATTCTTCAGACCTGACGACGTTTTCTCGATCTTCAGCTGTCCAGTTTTTGTGAGCTTGTGCCTACTATAGCCTCAGTTTCTTGTTCTTAGCTGACAGGAGTTGAACCCGGTGTGGTTTTCTGCTGCCGTAGGCCATCCAATTCAAGGTTCGACATATGCACTCAGAGATGCTCTTCGGCATGCCATTGTTGTAACAACACGTGGTTATTTGAGTTACTGTCGCCTTCCTGTCAGGCCATTGTCCTCTGACCTCTCTTATTTACAAGTCGTTTTCGACTACAGAACTGCCACTCACTGGATGTTATGTGTTTTTCACACCATTCTATGTAAACTCTTACTGTTGTGCGGGAGAATCCCAGGAGATCAGTTTGAGAAACCACCCCGTCTGCCACCAACAATCATTCCACAGTGAAAACTGATAATCTTGACCATGTCTGCTTCCTTTTAGGCGCTGAGGTGCTGTACGTGATTGGCTGGTTAAATGTTTACGTGAACGAGCAGGTGTACAGGTGAATCTAACAAAATGGCCCCCCGAGTGTCCGTTTATACATGAATGAATTGAGAGTAACCCATTTGAATGTAGATATAAGATGTAGGGTTTGATCCCCGGCTGAAATATACAACAGTACATAAAAGTAAAAAAAAATAGTCTCAAGTTTTCACTGAGAGTATATTAACGGGCCACGTGTATATTGGTGTATAAGGGACCAGTAAACTCAGAGTTTAACTTCAGATAAGGAGTAAAAATGAATCTGTAAATGGAAAATTTAGAAATCACCTCGGAATCCCATTTACCTTTTGATGTGTTTAAATTTGTATTTGTATTAGTAAGAAAAGCATCGAGTTTTTCTACCCTGAATTCAACTTTTAACGATTTTTTTTATGCTGAGGCAGTTGAGACGTTTGCTGTAACTGAGAATTATTCAGAGATGAAACTTGAGACGACGTTTTGGTCCGTAATGGACCATTATTAAGCCACATCTGTGTCTTTGATTCTTCTGCACGAAATTAGTGATTTTATGGTTAATTGATCATTTTCTGGATATATGTGATTTACCTATATCAGAGCCATAGATTAGAGGAATGTTACCTAAGCTATCAGACGTGGCCAAGCGAGCCGCATGCACCTTGCTGACGGCTTGTGAGACAATAGCTACAACAGGAAGCAAACCTGGGTATTGTGTTGCGAGTCGCGCTGAATAATGAACAAACGTGATCGTGATCCATGGCTTGGCCACGTCTGTAATATAGGCTGGGTGGAGAAGATGCAGAGACTAAAGAAGATAGAGTGAGAGCTAAGGTAGGCTGACACAAGACATGAACACACTGCTTGTGGACGCAGTGCGTCGCCTGTCAGCTCTGCAGTTAAAGCAGACGGACGTAGCTTTCGTACAAGCAAACAAAAATTTAGATATGTTTTATCGTTTTCTGAAATTTCACTTTACACACAATAAAATTTTTATAATACGTGAAAGAAAAACTAAACTGAAAGGCGTTGGATGTGATTCCACATTCAGGGAAATTCGCCTTCGTGAGATCGAATGCCATGTACACATTAAAATTCTCTTTTCTCCCTTCGTGTTGTGTGTGTGTTTGTGTATGTGCTTGAGGAACCTCAAGTAGTTTTATTAGTTATTACTCTGTATGCTAAAAATCTAGAAGAGATTGATAGCCACAGTACCGTTACTGGGACAGTTCAGATCTAGTCTCTATTATCGAAAAGAAACTTTTGTCCGTCCTGAACTATAATTAACTCGCAACACAAAAACCTGAACACAAACAGTCGACTTCTACTACGCGTATGAAACAAAACCTCAACATATTTCATACTTACATCATGCCACCACTCGACCTTGTAGGGATCTGGGTTGGCATCGATCCTACACTCAAAAAATAGGTCGGTGCCCTCCCGTAGATCATCGTGATTGAGGTTTCGACCCAGAGACATGTTTAATATAGGCTTATCTGAAAAATAAATTTAATATAAAAATTAAATTGAGATAAATTGTATAATTAGGAAAACTGTCTCCGAGACGAATTATCAGTAAACATTCTTAGAATTATTTTACTGGGGGTGAAATCTAGGGTTAAATACCTTGAAGTGACGACAAGCTGGTTATAACCAATAAAACACTGAAGGCGTTTAATTGGTTATAGCGGAACACAAATTAAAAAATTGTAATGTTACAGAGATAGCTTCGAATTAAGTACAAGATAAATATATCTTTACTCTTATTTAAGATTATTATTACTATTATTATTGTTGCTTTAATTATTAATACCATTATACCTTAAGACTATGTCACCACCAGTCAAGAACATTTTTAACCCTTAAAATAGGGATCACAATATATTCTCAGTCTAGAGTATGTTTACAGAGAGAGAGAGAGAGAGAGAGAGAGAGAGAGAGAGAGAGAGAGAGAGAACGAGAACGAGAACTTCTGGATATATATATCTCTTTGATGTTTACCAGGATTTACGTAATGCTGTTCTCATCAATATTTTAGTAATACAAACACGTACATAGCAAAATTCTGCAGTTTCTTTAGACTTATCTCTGTTTCCTGTCATAAGCATTAAACGACAAATGGGTTTCAATGGGACATCAGTGACAAAAAAGGACTACACGAAAATATCGAGATTCTAATAGGCGTAAAAGTTTAAAATCTAAATTGGTGCAGTCAATCCCTTGCATAGTGGTCGTGTTGCTGTGTTTTGTGCAAATGTCAGTTCCATGTGAGCGAGTGAGCGATCAGCTGACCAACTGGGATCAGTGATTAATTTTTCTGCGTTTCCCAAATGAGTGCTCACGTTAGTTGTTTAGTCGTTGTTGTTTTGTAAGGGTTGGCATATTTTTTTTTTTTTTTTTAAATTTGTCCCTTTGTAATAAATAAATTATTAGGGTGGACTGTTCGTCGTTTTTATCATTTATCAAAATTACTTTCTACCAAATTATGATTTCTAATCTATATTTGTGTGTCTAATGCTAAATTATTTTTAGTTTCATTATTATATTCATAGGAAGCGCTAAACCCGTACGGGTCATGCAGCTCTTTGGAAAATGAAGATAATCAGGTTTGACCCAAGGAAGGGGGGAGGATAACTTCAATTCCTCGAATCAAGCGCCCTTCATGAAGACTTCTGTGCTGTAACAGTGCTATGAACACTCAAATTATAATTCTACCATTTGTTTTTAACTCACACACACACACACACACACACACACACACACACACACACACACACACACACACATCGGTTATATTATTCGCCATCCTTGTTCCCTCAAAATATAATTTAGATGGTGTCTCCTCTACTCATTGTGCATACTGCATGTGTTTCTCCCACTTTAGTAGAGAATGCTTCCCAGTTGCGTTTATTCCACGGCAATTGTTTTGGCAGATAACTCGAGCGTTTAATAGTTTTCCCTGTAACTCTGCAATAATCAGCTGGAACATCACAAAATTAACATATTAATTGGTATTAAATAATTCTAATTAAATCTAACCTTCCTTTAGTTACGTTTGATAGGATTAAACTATTCTAGGGGGAAATATTTAAAAGTTTTTATGCGTTAATTAAGTCTAGTGAATATATCTATAAATCGATACCAAAATATATCTCGAAATGTTTTTAGAAAAATGGACTTGTTTGGTCACTCTGGTTAAAAAGAGCAATATATACATTATCTGGCTCATCCGCTTACAGAGAATTACAAAAAGATATTGGCTATGCTGCTCACTGAATCGACGTCCAAGTATTTTGCACATTGCGATACAGTCTATGTGAATTGAATCAGTATTTTTTGCAGTGTTTTGTCATTTTCATTCCCAATCCTCAGTTTTATACCAAATTGGTCCAGTTTTGGAGCAATGGTTTTAAAATGTCCCATATACAATAGTTTTAAATTTTCAGTATTCTATAAATATTGCAAAGGCGATGAAGCTACTTCAACATGTGCAAATTATCTTTCAAAATCATTATAATTTAAGAAAAACATTTATAATCAAATATTTTCAACCCTTTATGCAGAAAAAGCTTCTTGCGAATAACATAAAACTGTTAAAAATAGTTAGTGTCTTTTTGTTATGGTAATGTCATGGGTTATGGCCTTTTGCTTAATTAAAAATCAACAGCAGTCAACACCAGTTTACAGTATTAGCGTAGCATGTACTCCTAGGGCAGCATGTCCTAGGGTAACATGTAGTCCTAGGACAGCATGTAGTCTTAAAATAGCATGTAGTCCTAGGGTAACATGTAGTCCTAGGGTAGTATGTAGTCCTAGGGCAGCATGTCCTAGGATAGTAGGAAGTCCAAGGACACCATACAGTCCTAGGGTAGCTTACATTCCTAGGGTAGCATACATTCCAAGGGTAGCATACATTACTAGGGTAGCATACAGTCCTAGGGTAGCATAGTAGCATACAGTTCTAGGACACCATACAGTCCAAGAACACCATACAGTCCTAGCGTAGCATACAGTTCTAGGACACCATACAGTCCTAGGGTAGCATACATTCCTAGGGTAGCATACATTCCTAGGGTAGCATACATTCCTAGGGTAGCATACAGTCCTCGGACAGCATACAGTCCTAGGACAGCATACAGTTCTAGGACAGCATACAGTTCTAGGACAGCATACAGTCCTAGGACAGCATACAGTCTAGGACAGCATACAGTCCTAGGACAGCATACAGTCCTAGGACAGCATCAGTCCTGACAGCATCAGTCCTAGGACAGCATACAGTCCTAGGACAGCATACAGTCCTAGGACAGCATACAGTCCTAGGACAGCATACAGTCCTAGGACAGCATACAGTCCTAGGACAGCATACAGTCCTAGGACAGCATACAGTCCTAGGACAGCATACAGTCCTAGGACAGCATACAGTCCTAGGACAGCATACAGTCCTAGGACAGCATACAGTCCTAGGACAGCATACAGTCCTAGGACAGCATACAGTCCTAGGACAGCATACAGTCCAAGGACAGCATACAGTCCAAGGACAGCATACAGTCCAAGGACAGCATACAGTCCAAGGACAGCATACAGTCCAAAGACAGCATACAGTCCAAGGACAGCATACAGTCCAAGGACAGCATACAGTCCAAGGACAGCATACAGTCCAAGGACAGCATAGTCCTATGACAGCATAGTCCTAGGACAGCATAGTCCTAGGACAGCATAGTCCTAGGACAGCATAGTCCTAGGACAGCAATCAGTCTTAGGACAGCATACAGTCCTAGGACAGCATACAGTCCTAGGGCAGCATACAGTCCTAGGGCAGCATACAGTCCTAGGACAGCATACAGTCTAGGGCAGCATACAGTCCTAGGGCAGCATACAGTCCTAGGGCAGCATACAGTCCTAGGGCAGCATACAGTCCTAGGGTAGCATACAGTCCTAGGGCAGCATACAGTCCTAGGGCAGCATACAGTCCTAGGGTAGCATACAGTCCTAGGGCAGCATACAGTCCTAGGAGCATACAGCTAGGCAGCATACAGTCCTAGGACAGTATACAGTCCTAGGGTAGCATACAGTCCTAGGGCAGCATACAGTCCTAGGGCAGCATTCTACACTAAATCACTACGCCTGTTCCTCATACAAAGCATATGGCAATATTGCAATTGAAAGTGATGTGAAAGAAAGTATGTTTGCAGAATAACAAGATTGATTTAGTAAAGTGGATGAGTGGAGAAAGTATTTGCAAAGACACAACTGAACCACCTATTATTGAAAGTTACCTGAATGTTGCAAATATATGGATTTGGAAAACACTGCGGCTAGTTTTTTTTCAAATTTATGAAAAAGGTGGAACGCTTTCATAAAGTAAAAACAATTTTTATTGAAGAGGGACTTTTGTTAGTCTGTGGAGTATTTACCAGAAAAAAAAGATTGGTATACCATGATATACAATGCCAACTTACTTGTTTCGAGCGATTATAGTCATGTAAAATAAGTGAGAGATAGATGGAATGGGAAAGGCATTTTTCTGCAAAGAAGTGTGTGATTTGGAACGGCGTATAAAAGGAGAAGGTTGAAAATGGATGTAGAAAGAAGGAAGATGGCGAGTTAAGGTCAAATCGATTAAATAAAAAATTGGCAGGATAAGTAGAGGGTGAATTTAATCAGTACTTACACTGGACGTCTAGAGTGAAGATGTCCTCCAGAGCAGCACTGGGAATGAGTGTGTTGAGGGCGCGACACACCAGCTGTCTGCCGTGGTCACTACGAGAAGCGTTCAGCGACAACACACTCCTCGTTACGTTGTCTCGGTGCCTCACCTGTGGGCAGGTGTGGCGGTAGGATAGTCAGTTGCCTGCTTTATTTTGGGAGTATGATGAGGGAGGGAATAGTGAATTTTGACGTTAGTGTCATGGCCCGATCAGTGAGGCTTTTAGCTGTCTGATCGAGGCCTTTCACTGGCTTATCGGCCTACCTCCGTGAAGAAAAAAAATAAATGTATTTAAATCTGGGCCGGTGACATGTAGGAGGAGGTGGAAGAGATGTGTCGTTTAAGTTAAAGTAATATTGGATTGATATTGGTTAGTCCATATTTACGCTCGCTCACATACACGTACACACACACACGTACACACACACGTACACACACACGTACACACACACAACAAGAGGTATAAAGCTCATGGAGCAGGGAGAGAGTGGACCTAGTAGCGCCCAGTGAAGAGGCGGGGACAGGAGCTATGACACGATCCCTGTAAACACAATTAGGTGAGTATACATACACACACAATACGATATATATCTTGAAGCAGTGAGAGAGTGGATCTGGTAGCGATCAGCAAAGAGGCAGAGCCAGGAGCTGTGAATCGATCCCTGCAACCACAAATAGGTGAGTTCACACATTATAAGCGTAGCTCTTTTCATGAAATTGCAAGTAATTAAAGATATAATAATCACGTACCATTGTATGCAAAGGCTTGACCATCTGGCCCTGCTGGTACCAGGTGACGAGTGCTGGAGGGTTGCTGCCCAACACTGTGCACGTCAGCGTTGCTGTTCGTCCCTCTGCTATCGGTTCCTCCTCCCCAATTATGTTGACACTTAGCGGCCCACCTGTAGGAAACCACTGGTAGTGCCGACTGACCTCAGATAAAGGCGTCGGAACAACGGTTCGATACCCCTATTCACCTTTCTGTTTATTCATATATATATATATATATATATATATATATATATATATATATATATATATATATATATATATATATATATATATATATATATAATATATATATATATATTTTTTTTTTTTTTTTTTCTTCAACAAGTCGGCCGTCTCCCACTAGAACAGCCGAGAAACTTGGGAATATAAATATAAAATCTGGAGTAGCCCTGTGTGTATGTGAGGGCTCTTGATCCACTGAACTGGACCCATCGTCCTCCTTCCTGGCTAAAACATGACTGCCTCCCTTTCCCCAAGAGCTGTATAACTCCTATGAATTCTCAGCGATTTCCTCCGATTATTTAATTATTTACGTAAGCACTGCTTTAGATTTTTGTCTGTATTAACGGTATGCAATTTTTCAAAAATAATATTCCAAGTAGATTTTCGAATTAACGAGAGCAGAGTTCACTACTCACAGGTCACATTCCTGAGATACTCGACCTCGTCTGGCCCAGTGCGCTCGTTATTGGTAGCTCGGCATAAGAACGAGGTGGTGAGGTCTCCTCTGGCAGCTTCCACTTCCAGCACGTTATATGTCTCGTCTCCGGTGTTGGTGAAAGTGCTGTCCACTATCTTGCCATCCTGCAGCCACAGCACCTGCGGAGGGGGCGAACCTGCAGACGCAGGAGTAGGTTAAGGAGTGTTGGGTTGACGGGAAATGGTCCGAAAGGAGAAAGGGTGCAGGTGGGGGGCGTAAAGGCGGATAAGAGGTACGGAAGAATTGGGAATAGTCATAAGGCCATCATTACCGGAGAAAAGTGAGAGTTTTGAGGAAACGATTAGGTATTATGGATGAAGGAATGGTGTAAACACGAAGCGAGAATGCAACCATTAGTACACGTTAATGTATAAATGCTTACATTATATAATTGCCCAAATACCAAATATATAATTCAATTAATATGCACTTACTGAGCTACAGCTTATTTAGATCGAACATAAGAAACAGAACTGCAGTAGTCCTATTTAGTCATTCTAAGCAGATCTAACAAGGTTCTGTACGTTGTTCTCTACGTGATGGCATAAACAAGATCCAAGAACAAACATTTCCAAAACAAAATGGCCTAAGTGTTAGCTCGTGTGTCTTTATCCACAATTTATCGGTAATATATAATAAAATTTGAGATATTGGATGTCAGATTGCATGGAGGAAGTGATATATGGAAGTGGATGTGTCAACAGATGAGTCTATGAAAGACGAGATGAACCATAGAATTCACGAGGTTGAGACGTTTCGTAGCACGACGTTTCACATAAACAAGGCTTTAGTAAGTACTGTAACTGATAGTCACCTTTAAGCAAAACGTCGAACTAATAAAGATCTCATTTTGCTTCAACTGTCTTCTTACCAGTTCCAAATGACACTGTCATTCCCACTCATTACCTGGAGTATACCTGGAGAGGGTTTCGGGGTTAACGCGGCCCGGTCTGTGACCAGGCCGCATTGCAATAGAAATACTGACCCACTCTACACAGTTCTTACAATCAAAGTATTCGCTTCAAAAACACTTCAAAGTAGTTTAATCCACTAGTCTACAAAACTGTATGAAGTCAGTCCTAAAATCCTTTCTAAATCTGAACCTAACCAACTTGAATCTGTCGTTTCTAATTCTGTTTTGTTAAAAACATTTAGCACCTCACTCATCCACCACCAAATTCTATGCCTTACAAAGAGGGAAGGTTTAAAGACCTCAGTTTTGCGAACAAGCGAAAACAACCACAGGGAAAGTTGAATGATAGCTCTATGGCTGTCGGCCCTTGGATGTCTCTCTTTAGTTTTCAGTGAGTCTGCCGTAGAACCGTTTTCTTTTTCTCCTTAATTTTGTGGAAATTTCCTAAGATAAATGCCAGACACATCTATATTCAGAATGTTAATCTTTTATATTGTCCGGAAGTCTGACTGAATTTTGGATAATTATTATGTCACCAATGCTAAGTTCACTAGGTAATCACTCCATTACCTTTGCATGTGGACTGACTATCATTTATTCCTATGATACTCAATCTTTCTGGCACTTGTCACTAGTGTGTTTAGGGCACTGAGCGTCTCACACCTCCCATCCTAATCGGCACGACATATATATATATATATATATATATATATATATATATATATATATATATATATATATATATATATATATACGTATATATATATATATATGTCGTGGCGAATAGGTAAAACTGGACAATTAGCAAGAACTCATTTAAAATTAAGTTCTTTCTAAAATTTTCTCTTATACGTTTAAAGATAAAAAAATTCATTTATGTTAATGTAAAATTTTAAAATTTTGTACCAAAAGTACCTTAGAAAACTTACCTAACCTTATTATAACAAGCGCAATTTTTGCGAAATTATTGCATACACAAATTTTCCCTTGTCTTATTTGGCTTGAAGTGCGTTGCTATTTAAGCTAAAATCGGAAGTTTTACCTATTCGGCACGACATTATGTTCAGAATGATTTTGGCGAAATTATTGCATACACAAATTTTCGTTTGTTTTGTATGGCAAGGTGAGCATTGCTATTTAAGCCAAAATCGCAAGTTTTGCCTAATCGGCACGACATATATGTCGTGCCGATTAGGAAAACTTGCGATTTTACTAAATAGCAACGCTCACTTGCCATATAAGACAAGTGAAAATTTGTGTATGCAATAATTTCGCAAAAATCATTCTGAACTATAACGAAAAAATATATTTTATTGTGTTTGTTTATTATTAAATTAATGTTAACGTATCTAAAATATATTTAGTTGGGTTAGGCTAAATTAAATTGCGCTTGTTGTAATAAGGTTAGGTAGGTTTTCAAAGTTTCTCTTGGTACAAAATTATAAATTTTACATTAACATAAATGGAAAAATATATCTTTAAACGTATAGAGAAAATTTTAGAAAGGACCTAATTTTAGATGAGTTCTTGCTAATTGACCAGTTTTACCTAATCGGCACGACATATATATATATATATATATATATATATATATATATATATATATATATAATATATATATATATATATATATATATATATATATATATATATATATATATATGAAAGGGAGTAAAGCAACTGTGGTTGATGGGATCAAGACAGAAATGTTAAAAGCATATGCGAATATAGTTTTGGAGTGGTTGGTACTTTTATTTAATAAATGTTTGAAAGAGGGGAAAGTACCTAGGGATTGGCATAGATTCTTTGTACAAAGGCAGAGGGAAATAAGCCTGATGAGTATACCTGGCAAAGTGTAAACCAAGTATTTACAATGAAGCATATAAGTGAACAGTATTTAGATAAGAGTAAAGAAGCTATCGTTGCATTTACGGATTAGGAAAAGGCATATGATAGGGTGGATAGGGAGCAATGTGTCAGATGCTACAAGTGTATGGAATAGATGGTAGGTTACTTAAGACTTTTTACGAGGATAGTGAGGCTCAGGTTAGGGTACGTAGGAGAGAGAGATATTATTTCCCAGTAAAAAAAGGTCTTAGACAGAGATTAGTGATGTCACCGACATTGTTAATATATTTATAGGTGAGATTGTAAGAGAAGTGAATGCAGGGGTGTTAGGGAGAGGTATGGGATTGAAAGATAAAGAATTTAATGCAGAGTGGGAGTTCTCACAGTTGCTTTTTCGTGATGACAGTGTGCTTTTGAGAGATTCTGAAGAGAAATAACAAAGATTCGTGGACGAATTTGAGAGAGTATGTACATGAAGGAAATTATAAGTGAACGTAAGAAAGATGAGGGGTAACAAAAAATTTAGGAATGAGAGATTGGATATCAGATTGCTTGAGGAAGTGAAAATATTCAGATATATGGGAGTGGACGTGTCAACAGATGGGTCTATGTAAGAGGAGGTGAACCACAGAATTGGCGAGGGGAAAAATGAGAGTGGAGCACTGAGGAATCTATGGAGACAAATAATGTTGCAACAAGGAGGCTAGAGACAGAGTTGTCGTGTCTGATGGCAATGTGTGGTGTGAATGTTATGCAGATAATTAGAAGAAGGTGTTATTAAAAGAATTATCCAGAGGGCTGAACAGGAGTTGTTTAGGATGTTCGGAAATTTAAAAACATTGGAACAAAGTGGGATGACTTGGAAGGCGTATAAATCTATAGTGGAGGGGAGGCGGGGGTAGGGAATGTCCTAGAAAAAACTGGAGGGAAGAAGTAAAGGAAGTTCTGTGTGCGAGGGGCTTAGACATCCAGCAAGCGTATGTGAGCGTGTTAGAAGTGAGTGCAGACAAGTGGTTTTTAAGACTTGGCGTACTGTTGGAGTGTGAGCAAGGTAACATGAAGGGATTCGGGGAAACCGATTAGTCGGACTTGAGTCCTTTAGGTGAGAAATACAGTGTCTGCACTCAAAAAGAGGGGTGTTGATAATGGCAGTCTTGAACTGTACTACCGGAGCGCCTCTGGCAAGACAGTGATCGAGTGATGGTGAAAGTGTTTTTTTTTCGGGTCACAAGACCTTGGTGGGAGACGGCCAGTGTGTTAAAAATGTGTATGTATGTATGCATATATATATATATATATATATATATATATATATATATATATATATATATATATATATATATATATATATATATATATATATGTATATGTATGTATATATATGTCGTGCCGAATATTTAAAAACTTGCGATTTTGGCTTAAATATCAATGCTCTTCTTGCCGAATAAGGCAAGCGAAAATTTGCGTATGCAATAATTTCGCAAAAATCATTCTGACCCTAACGAAAAATATGTATTTCATTGTGTTTGTTTATTATTAAATTATTGTTAACTTATCTAAAATATATTTTGTTGGATAATGATAAATTAAATTGAGCTAGATATAATAAAGTTAGGTAAGTTTTCTAAGGTTCTTTTGGTACAAAATTATTAATTTTTGCATTAGCAAAATTTTTTTTTTTATCTTTAAACGTAAGAGAGAGAATTTTAAAAAGGACTTAATTTTAAACGAGTTCTTGCTAATTGACCAGTTTTACCTATTCGGCACGACATGTATATATTATTGCTATCGCTTCTACGCATCCATGCAGGAATTATTTTCAATATTTCATTAATTTGATCATATTTTCCACTAGCAGTCATTTCGTATTTGTATTTTTTTTTTGCAACTTTAATACGAATATTTGTCGATTAATTTTGACAGCTGTTGGTATAGTTTGTGTTCATATGTGTATATATTTTGTTGAGTATAATTTTTGAAGTTATCTATTTATCTATACGTAGTTTTTTGTGAACTAATAAACTGAACCAGTTTTTTTTTCTATATTTTAAAGTGGCCAGTTATGAAATAATTTGGCACTTTTATTCACAATGTGACATAAGCGACTCACTTCAGTGAGTCACTATGTGCCCATAGCCTTTCTTCTCTGTCTCTCTCTCCCCGCAACTTTTTTGTTCTCTTTCTCTTCCTGTGTGTCTACAGCCTATGTTTCCTCCTGAAGGATTTGAAGGACGTTTCCGGGAGTCAGTGCCCAACCCCTAGCCCGGTCATAGACCAGGACTCTCTCTCCTTATGTCTACCCATAAACTCTCGCATACCTTCTCTCTCTTCTCCATAAAATTTATTATTTCTCCCTATTTACTTACAACCTTACTTCTCTCCCTGTCTACCCACAAGCTTTCTTACCACTCCTTGTTTACCTACAACCTTTCTTACCTTTATCGCCTTGCCTACTCACAACCGTTCGTATCTATCTCTATTTGACAACCCACAGCCTTTGTTACCCTTCCCTGTCTACCCACAATCATTCTCACCTCTTTTAACCCATAACCTTTCTCACCTCTCAACCCATAACCTTTCTCACCTCTCTGTCTGCTCACATCCTTTGTCACTGCTCTATCTTACGCCCAGTCCTATCCCTATCTACTTATCTCTCTTAACATCTAACTGAAAAATAATTTGCGTAATTTTAAAGCAATTATAGTATTGCATACTTTTATCGCAGCGTTTTGCTCTTAGGAGTCTTTCGGTAAAGTCATATTTTATCGAAATATTACGAAACAGAATGTAAAGCTTTCTACACCTATCGTTGTAATACCCCTACATGAATGCGTTCGAACTACTGGGAAACAATTGTTGCTAGTAACCAAGACTTGTATCGTACTAATTCCATAGAGTCAAATGGTCGTGGGTTTTATTTGTGATGATTGAGGCTGTTTTTATGGAAGCTACGAACTAATGCCGTTTGTTATGCTAGATGAGTTAAGGGGAGACAACGAGGTGACAGATAGAGAATGGTGGATAGAAACAGAATCATTTCTTGCGTTTGACCTTAACTGGTTTAGGGCTTAACAATAATAATAATAATAATAATAATAATAATTCTCCTTGGGGAAGTGGAAGAGAATTCTTCCTCCGTAAGCCATGCGTGTCGTAATGCCGGGAGCAAGGGGCTAGTAACCCCTTCTCCTGTATATATTACTAAATTTAAAAGGAGAAACTTTCGTTTTTCCTTTTGGGCCACCCTGCCTCGGTGGGATACGGCCGGTTTGTTGAAATAATAATAATAATAATAATAATAATAATAATAATAATAATCTATTATTATTATAAATTAAAACTTAAAGTAGTCATACCTGTAGTATGCATCGAATTTCTATTTTTTGAGTGAGAGTTACACACCATAAACACAATACAAACTATATACTTCAAACACTGAGGTATTTATTTAACAGGCAGTCCTTTGGCTCTGGAGTTGTACAGTAAATGGTAATTCTAGTGCAGTCCTTTTCACTTTTTTGATAAAAAATGTTTTTGTCCCAACTGGAGCCAGGTGAACAAATGCGGTTTTTGTGGCATCAGAGGGTGTGTGTGTGTGTGTGTGTGTGTGTGTCGTGCCGAATAGGTAAAACTGGTCAATTAGCAAGAACTCGTTAAAAATTAAGTCCTTTCTAAAATTTTCTCATATACGTTTAAAGATATATTTTTTCATTTATGCTAATGTAAAAATTAATAATTTTGTACCAAAAGAACCTTAGAAAACTTACTTAACCTTATTATAACAAACAATTTAACTTAGCCTAATCCAACTAAATATATTTTAGATAAGTTTTACAATAATTTAATAATACATATTTGGCATGACACACACACACACACACACACACACACACACACACACACACACACACACACACACACACACACACACACACACACACAATATATATATATATATATATATATATATATATATATATATATATATATATATATATATATATATATTATTCATAACCTAATTACCATGAAATGAAAGTGGTCATGTTTTTTTTAAAAGCAGTCGAAGCATAAAAAATTCGAACAGATTGCCCAGGTAGGCAATTAGAATTACCTCACTCTGTTCGCCCTAATGTTCTCTGGGTACATTAATCTATTATCCAGTTGCTGCGTGAGTCTGGCTCGTTTCTCTCTCTTTAGTCTCGAAAATAAACATTCGTTCGCAAGGAAGTCTGAGCAAATATTCCGAGGTAAGAAAACACATTTTAACATTCTGAAGTATATTTTTCACCGTTTTCGTGTATTATGAAAGCATTTTTATCTGTCTATTTCGTTAACCTTTTTTTCGTAGCTAATGAGAATATTTTTATTGGTAAATTATAAATGAATTTAGGTAATTTTTATAGGTCAATTTTGTCATAAGTGCTTGAAGGGGAAACATCCAGTAAAATAATGGATAACAGCCAATGTGGTTCAAGTGGTTGGATACAATCAGTATGGTATAAGCACTGTCATGCAACCAATCAGGGACGTTTCCTGAACAGTCACTGGGATACAGCCACTGGAATACACCCGGTGGGATACACCCAATGGGACACAGCCATATAAACCCAGGTTAAAAACAAATTACCCTCCCTATCCTGCAGCAGCCAAACACTCTCATCACTGTCCAACGGATGTAAACAATCCAAGCGTGCAACAGATTGGCCATTCATGCAAATTTCTGCAACGCTGCGAGAAATTTTGGAAAAACTCTTCACTTAAGCCTCACTAACTTTCCCATGGTTGCTGCAACAAAAGAGGGAAGCTGTTGTTTGTTGTGGATTTCACATTACTGATCAATTTTCGGAATACGTGAATTTTTAGAGGTGTTTATTGCCATTATTGGAGTGTATGATCGCCATCAAGTTGACTGGTCACAGACTGAGCTGCGATTAGCGAATGGAGTATCGAGCCTCCGCAAAATTTTTGCTCTGAATGACAATAAGGGTTTAATGCTTTTTGAAAAGCAGTTACTGGATTACATTGTTTACATGTTTTTGTTTATATATATATATATATATATATATATATATATATATATATATATATATATATAATAATAATAATTCTATTTATTAAAATTATTCTTTTCAGTTTCTGCTGCTGCTTTGTTAAATTTTCATCTTATTAATAATCTTGTTCATCATAATATGTATTATAATAAATTCATCATAATATTATTCATCATTATCTGCATAATTTTTGGGATCATAGTTTTATCAATGTCATTTTTATCATAAACTTTAGAAACAAAAACATCATCAATTTTGATTAGCTTAATTACCTCATCAACTATGTCTACAACGTCACTATTCCAATTACATCAACAACGACCGTAACTAAGTCATCAGTTATGTCATGCATTACGTCAGTAACAGTGTCTTCAACAAAGTCGTCAACTATGCTACCAACAACGTCATTAACTTGGCCACTATGTCGTTAAAACGTTATCTAAACGTCACTAATGACGCAATAAAAGCGGCAATAACTACGGTCATCCAAAAGTCATTAACAACGACCTGAAAAAAAATGCCGTCAAAACGTCAGTAAAAATGTTAATCACAGTCACAGCACACGTCACTAACGTACCTCCATATGCCTTGCAGATTACGTCGTTCCTTTCTCCCAGCTTGACTGGAGAGACGCGAGGCATTACCTCCAGCTTAGTGGGTGGTACTGTGGGTGGACAAGAAATAGATGGGCTGTGGTTAAAGTCACTGGATACCTAGAGAGAGAGAAAGAGAGCGAGAGCAAGAGAGAAAGAGAATAAGAATGAATACATACCAATGATAGTGAGGTTGACCCAGGCTACCCTCGACCTGGTGTTCTGAAAGTCGACCCTGCAACGGTAGAGTCGACCGTCATCTATAGTGGCGTGGGCAAGGAGGAGTACGGGCGGCGCGCTGTGGGCGTGATACACAGCCCGGGAGCCAAACACTTTGGGGTCCGCCCATTTAGACCCGCGATGGCCC
The DNA here is from genome assembly GCA_009830355.1 of Cherax destructor. Lineage (NCBI taxonomy): Eukaryota > Metazoa > Arthropoda > Malacostraca > Decapoda > Parastacidae > Cherax > Cherax destructor. The sequence goes on along the minus strand of WNWK01001100.1, from coordinate 150,421 downwards.
GGTCTCTCGTCGAAACTGTTGGAGAGATAGATTATTGTTTCCATTTTCTGTACATTCTGTGCTGGGTTAAATCTGTCGTGTACTGTGTGCAGTGGTAAATCTGTATATTGTATGCTGTGGTAAATCTGTTGTGTAGTGTGCACGATGTTAAAGCTGCTGTGTACGCTGTGCTGTGGTAAATGTTTTGCACTGAGTGCTATTGTAAATCTGTCTTGCACTGAGTGCTGCGGTAAATTTGTTGTGTATTGGGTATCATGAGGGACTTGTGCTATGCATTGTCTGCTATTTATTCTATGCTCTGTTAAACAGTAAGTCTGTTGGCTATGTGATATAATGCATCTTTATACATCCGTAAGTCAACGTATTTGTTAGTGGCTCGAGAACTATCGCCACCAAGTCGTGGTCTTCAGCGAGGCTTCATTTACTGGAACAGAAATATGACAAGGGTACGATGAAGAAACACGCATGATGTAAACTGCCTTCTTATTGTAAGTTGAAGTTAATAAGATAATGAATTAGATACCTCTGCAACATCTGGGTATCTTTATTCTGTAGATATTTCGCCAACCAGTGGCTTCATCAGTACAATACAGAAGACTGAAGAGGTAGATGATGAGGTAATCAGTCTCTCAGCCAAGAAGCAGGTGTTCTTTAGTCTTCAAGAATTGTATTGATAAAGCCACTAGTTGGCGAAATGTCTACAATGTCTAATTCATCATCTTGTCGGCATTATATACCACTGATATACAGACGTTTTGTATGATTTACCCGCTATTTTATATGTTCATGAGACCTTAAGAAAAAACCCAGCACATCTGTCAGTGTAAAATGTTTAACAAGCTTCTATTTTACTCTCTGGTGACAGAATGGTAGTGTCTTCCTTGGTGGTTGCAGTCTACCATCCAACTGATAGACTGTCGAAGCTCATACCACTTTAAAAGTGATTTTAAAATGTTTCCCTATAGTCTAATCAGATTACCAGTGCTAAAGCCTGGCTTAGAATTGTTACTAATAGTGGAGTATACTGCTCCCCCACGTTGGCTGGAGCCAGTCATTAGTTTTACACTGGCAATATCCGGTCCAGTTCTGCCCGTCATTAAATACGCATCAATCTTCGTTGATTTTCGGCTGGGCTTTAGTTCTCTGGAAAGATTGACGATGTTGACTGGAATCTCTGTTTGCAAAAGTTGGAAATCGAATAAAGATTATATTGAAATTAGAATAAACTTTTGAAGCTTTATTTTTTTTTCCTTCTTGGAGAACAGAATACAGAGAGTGTTTATTTTTTAACTATGCTTACAAAAAAAATTATCACGTACCAGATTTTCTCAAACTAATCATATATATATATATATATATATATATATATATATATATATATATATATATATATATATATATATATATATATATATATATATATATATATATATATATATATTAGTATAATGGTGAATTTATCAAAATTTAAATCTTATGAATATGTATACGTAGTAAAGTCTTTGAACTGTGCCTTTATTCTCCTCAGTAAAAGCTATAAATGCTGAATAATGAAAGGCATTTATCCTTGCTCGGATGTATTTATAGCTGAGGAAAATCAGCTCTAATTCTCTGAGTGGAGTCATTACGATTTACCACTGTAGTTTTAACACAAATTCGTGCAAAGCTTTCAATCTCTCTCTCCCACTGATGGTGGTATTCTATTATTTTTCTATAGGAACGGACCCAGTACTGTGGTTACACCGTAAAGACAATATTAAAGTTACAGAACAAGCTATGTAATGACGCTCGACTCCAAGCAAAACAATACTTCATTTCGAACCTGTGATTATTACAAGTTCCCTCACCCCCACTAAGAACTGAGCTGCTTATATGTTTAAGAATCGTGTTAGGGCCTTTTCCTAATCATAAAATAACACGTTTTGTGGTAGGGACACAACACGTCGGTGAAGACTCAAGACTGGGGAACCAGATGGTCCTATGATCTATGTAACAGCGATTTTTAGCGTGTCCATGCTGAGCTTGGTGAATAGGTTGATGGATTAGCATCCACTAGTGAATACACTTCATGCATAAGGCTCGCCTAACTTGGGGTATGTGAGCCAGATTTGTCTTGGGCCTGCCTAGTGAATCGAGTTCTGGTGACGTCAGTGTTTTCAGACGAGGAGTAGGTTGGGATCAATGTCAGTGGGACATAATGAACAGTGGAAAAAAAAAACGACGGACATTAGCAAGGAATTGAGGCACTGAAAAATCATGAGGTCAACACGAATTATTGGAGGCAGTGAAGGATGAATTAAACATAATGAAACATAGACTATTGTTGAAGATGGAAGATGAAAGACGAGGAAGAACCAAAAAAAATATAGGCTAATATTACGGATATATGCCTGCCAGGAGATCAAAGAGGTAGGACGGAAAGTAACATTAAGTAGGTTAACAAACGCAGTTATTCAACAGAGTTTAACAAGAAACTATTGAAATTCAATATAAACGGAGATTATTATAATAGTATATAATACCGAGAAGCTTGTGAGTGTTCAGAGACAAAGATATTAGATAAAAAGAAACTGACATTTGAAGAAATTCTGAAAGAATACCCAGGAATAACACGAGCGATAATTATAACTACAAAGAACATTGTGACATTAAGACTCGAAGTTAGGAGCATTAGACATTCTATGAATATTCATGGTACAGACACAAATATTAATAATACAACAACTAATTTTCACGAAAGAAAACTGAAGGAAAAATAGGAAGAAAATATATGCTAAAGGCAAACATAGCAGAGAAAAATTATTTAAGTAATTCTTCAAGTACAGACAAAAGCAGCAGAGAATGAAATCACGAGCTACTCTAGATCAGAGAAATATTGGGTCAACGAGATCCTTGTGATTCTAGTTGTTTTATAAAAATACAGGCCAAACTTTTGAAGGAAAAACAGATGAATATCTAGTTCCAAACAAATTAAAAGTGGAATATGAACAGGAATGAAAAAAATCTGAAAATTTAACAAATGGCAAAAGAGAAGCTATCAAAATGCAAATATTACGCTGGAAGTGGGGGAGACAGAATAGGCGAATAATGGTCATCTGACCCCCATTCCCCTCCTTGCCTTAATGTCACCATCTCCACCCTTCCTCTCTCCGTCTACTTCATCCACCCTATCTCCATTCAACACAAACTTTATAACCTTTACGCATACCTATACAACATCCATGCTACACATCAAACCAGATCGTAACTTAAGCGTAAAATATTGCACCTCTGCCCTTGTTTCCACAGCCCCACATTCCCCTTTAACCCCCTATTCCCATCTCTTCCCTTTCCTCAAACTCCCAAAGATTAGTGACATCGTAGCTCATCACAGAGAGATTCGAAGTCGTATACACACACAGAATCTTCCACAAAATTGATTTGGGATAAAAACCAGAGAAAATAACCTGGTATTTCCAATGAAATACCAGGTTATAAGAATGGTAAAAGATGACAGAGGGAGTGAGAAGGTACTATTGTTAATAAAAGCAGTGAAAGTTACAAGAAATTTAAGTACGGGTAGGGTTAAAATTCCGAGCCAATGCAATAGTGTTAAGTATAAATCTGCTGAGGGTTAATGGATTACATGATGACAACAATAAATCAGTAATAAGAAAACGAATGACTGTAGTGGCTGAAGTTTAAAACCTACTATTAAGTAACGGGAAACAAAAATAGAAACAGTTGGTCAACAATAAATCTAAAATAATCTTGATATGTAGGTCATTACTAGCAACAAATAAAGATAAATAAAACTTAAAAGACCTTAACCTTCAAAAATAGCCTATGATACTTGGGACTAATTAGGGAATAAGAAACAAGATCAAACTAATGATAGGGACAAAGAGCTTAATTCCCAGCGCGTTAAGATCCAACAAGGATGAGGGGGAAAAGATCAACAGTAAAGACCAAATATTCATTCTCTTCCAGACGTGTGTGAGGGTAAGCAGCCATCAGCGAGTGTGGTGAAGACTATGCGTAGAGTAATGCGCCACTTTGCGTAGAGTAATGCGCCACTTTGCGTAGAGTAATGCGCATTTAAGCAACACCGGTAACGGATAAACCACAGTTTACGTGACGCGAGAAGCGCATTAATATACGCTTTGGGCAGAGGTAATAGGCAGTATACCATTAACCTGAGTGTATGAGAAATTAATATTGCGTTAATCAACGTTTATGCCAGGCCAAGAAAGCAGCTCCTAGCGATTGTTCTCGTTTAAGATCTCGTTAATATATGTTTATGCGTGATAAACGCTACGTCAATCATATGGTACACCGTACCACAGGATAGTAGTTGTAGAAGTTACAGAAGGAACAGTTTAAGACGGTACAAGGAAGACAGGTCTTGAATGGAAGAATCTTCAAGGACAGTCATTGCCTTGATGCTTAATGCTTAATGTTATTGAAAAGGGACCTTACTTAAAATAATTGGTGCTACACTCCCTTGGATCAAATCTGATTGTCTTCCCTTCACCAAGTGCTTCATGCTTCATGGGGGTATAGTTCTTCTCCATGAATGTAATACACTAATAGAATGAGAGAGATTTAAAATGTCTTGTTTTACATGCTGGCAGGATGATGTAAATATTACCGTAGCCATAATATTAAATCAAAGTTAAGTGGTAAGAGTTATCGAAGTGATGATAAGAAAGAGATGAGAGTTAATTACCTTTAAATGAAAGATATATATCACTGACATGTTGATGAATAAGACACATTTAACACCTGGGTATATTACTGACATGATGAATAAGACACATGCAGCACTTGGGTATCTTTACTGAGACACATTTCATCCACCAGGTTTTTTTTATCAGTCTAATACTGAAAGCTGAGGAATTACAGATGTTCACTGGAGCCAAGAAAATAATGCAGGAGGACACGGACTGACAGGTTTTGAATAGGGCAAGAAAAGTTGATATCGTCTCGTGCTTGAACTCTCAAAATTGGGCCAGCAAACACTTCAAGTATACAGGCTAGGTTAGGTAAGGTTGCAAACAAACCATACCACGGGTGGGGTTCGAACCCGCGGTCACAGAGTCTGGAGTTTTGAGACTCTGTGACCGCGGGTTCGAACCCCACCGTGTATGGAGAGTAAACAGGTTTGTCAGGAAACAGGACAAGTGTTTCCTGACGAGGGTCTTAGTCATATGATGACCCACAACTGGAGCTTCCGGTTATCTGACCGAGGCCTTCCGCCTGCTTAATGGTCCACCCCTTCAAAATTTATGGTTAAGTGCCATACCCTCATGTGTATACAAGAACCTTGGGAAAGGGGTGATATCCTACTTGTATACAGGAGCTTTGAGAGGGGGTGATATCCTATCAGGAACATTAGGAAAGGTGACATCTTACTTATGGATAGGAATTTTGGAGGAAGTCATATTTTTCCAGTAGCTAAGGGTGATTATCTCCCACCAACATTTAGAGAGGATGATATTTTCCCCAATAACCTTGGGAGAGGAAGTTATGCGCTTATTAACCTTTGGAGAGGGTGATATTCTCAGTGTATTTTGGAGAGGGTAATGCTATTAACCTTAGGGCAGGGTGATACTCTCTCAGTAACTTTTTGGAGAGGGTAATATCCTAGCCCTGAGAGAGGGTGATGACCTACCTGTAGACAGGAGCTTCACCGTCAGCGATATACCAGAGGGTGAGAATAGGTGCGTCGTGGTCCGGGGCACGAACGTTGCACGGAAGGGAGGCGTTATATCCAATCACCACACGAACATCCTCCATGTCCTCCTCCTGAGTCTCTGTGGAGGAAAAAGTGGGCAAGTTAATACTGACACCGAAGCATTCCACTCCATGGATAAAAATTTAAAACGGTGAATCCCACACGTGTGTGTGTGTGTGTGTGTGTGTGTGTGTGTGTGTGTGTGTGTGTGTGTGTGTAGACAGATAAGAGAGAAGTCACACATTGCAGACCAAGCATTTATTAGAACTACGTTTCGCCCTGTGTAGAGCTTTTACAAGCTATGATTTGAAAAAAATATCTACTCTAACAACACGCGTTTGATTTTCAACTATTTAAACAACTACGATATCAACCACGCTATCCACATCAAGAGTAGAGGCCTATAATACCAGTGACGTGTTCTTAATCAAAGGCATTGGTAATATCCCTTTCCAAGGATCAAAACACATTACCTTCCATTCTTCAGGTTCTCTCGTATTTATCTCCTTTCCCATGACTATAGCCAATCGTTTGTGTGTATTTTTCTATATTGCCGATTAATAATACGAATATATAGGATCAAACGAAACCAAGATAGAAAACTATGTTCGAACCGAGGGGAAAAGAGGGCACCTCGATACCTTACATCAAGAACCTTTCAGTAGTATCAAGGCATCTCCCCCTCCTTGAAAGACTCTGCAGCTTAAACTGGATGAGAAAGGGAGAGAGCTCTATTCAGGGGTTCAAAAAAATTACGAGAAGCTCTTTCACGTCAGTTGGTTGAGAGTTGAAAGATCGGAATAAAGAGCTGGAACTCAAACCCAGGAATTCAATAATGCAATTACAAAAAAAGAGAGAATTACAGATGGGTAACTACAAGTGGGAAATTAAAAAAAAAATAATCAATAGCAGGTAATGTACAAATAGGAACTACGGCAATATACTTACTAATAGGTAATTACAAATAAGTAATTACAGTAAATACAATTTATGGAGAGGTAATCAGCAAATGGGGGTAACTAAAACATGCCACCACCACTCCGCCTGGCAGTAAATGACTCCCCTATCTACATAAGTTTTATCATGCACGAACGCCTACATCGTTATTCCTGAACTTTAATAGTTTTTAGTAAATAAAAAGTTTGAGTAGAGGAGGGTCGTGTATCATGCTATTAACGGACGGAGGATCGAACCTTCATAGTTATTGGTACTTAACTAACACAGGTTAAACGCGTCCATAGAAAAGTTTATTTATATATTGTACCCACGAACGAGTGGTTTTGATCATTAACAACACTGCGACTAGCCAAGGAGTCGAACACGTTCGTTTTAGCTCGCCTCAAGATGAGAGAAAATTCACGACGCTCTAACCCACAGGATCACACAATCCTACAAAGATCATGCACCCAGCAGAGCTAGGTAAAATACCTAGCTCTGCTGAGTGAGTGATCTTTGTAGGACTTGGTGGTCCCGTGGGTTAGAGCGTTGTGAATTTTCTGTCACCATGAGGCTGGCTAAAACGACACGGGTTTGAGTCCTCGGCTAGTCGCAGTGTTGTTATTGATGAAGCGACATTTACCTACCATTGTTTGCAGCAAGAGAATGCACTTTAAATTTGCTTCAAATGAAATACGAGTGAGGCGCTTTTCTCCAAATTTCCTCCAGATAAATGACATTTAATTTCATACTTGCAAACGAATATCATAAAGATTTTCATCACAAAATGGTTTGTGCTTTTACTGTTGCTCATGATATCCTCCGTGAGAGAGAGAGAGAGAGAGAGAGAGAGAGAGAGAGAGAGAGCAACGTCTGAGGAAGAAAATTGGATTGAGAGACAATCAAAGTCTGCAAAGAGAAAGAGGCTGAGAGATAAAAACGCAAGGGCTGAGAGACCGAAACACAAGGGCTGAGAGATAAAAACGCAAGGGCTGAGAGACCGAAACACAAGGGCTGAGAGATAAAAACGCAAGGGCTGAGAGACCGAAACACAAGGGCTGAGAGACCGAAACACAAGGGCTGAGAGACCGAAACACAAGGGCTGAGAGACCGAAACACAAGGGCTGAGAGACCGAAACACAAGGGCTGAGAGACCGAAACACAAGGGCTGAGAGACCGAAACACAAGGGCTGAGAGACCGAAACACAAGGGCTGAGAGACCGAAACACAAGGGCTGAGAGACCGAAACACAAGGGCTGAGAGACCGAAACACAAGGGCTGAGAGACCGAAACACAAGGGCTGAGAGACCGAAACACAAGGGCTGAGAGACCGAAACACAAGGGCTGAGAGACCGAAACACAAGGGCTGAGAGAGACCAGAAACACAAGGGCTGAGAGACCGAAACACAAGGGCTGAGAGACCGAAACACAAGGGCTGAGACGAACCAGGGCTGGAGACCAAACACAAGGGCTGAGAGACCGAAACACAAGGGCTGAGAGACCGAAACACAAGGGCTGAGAGACCGAAACACAAGGGCTGAGAGACCGAAACACAAGGGCTGAGAGACCGAAACACAAGGGCTGAGAGACCGAAACACAAGGGCTGAGAGACCGAAACACAAGGGCTGAGAGACCGAAACACAAGGGCTGAGAGACCGAAACACAAGGGCTGAGAGACACTAAACACAAGGGCTGAGAGACACTAAACACAAGGGCTGAGAGACACTAAACCCAAGGGCTGAGAGACACCCATGAAACCCAAGGGCTGAGAGACACTAAACCCAAGGGCTGAGAGACACTAAACCCAAGGGCTGAGAGACACTAAACCCAAGGGCTGAGAGACACTAAACCCAAGGGCTGAGAGACACTAAACCCAAGGGCTGAGAGACACTAAACCCAAGGGCTGAGAGACACTAAACCCAAGGGCTGAGAGACACTAAACCCAAGGGCTGAGAGACACTAAACCCAAGGGCTGAGAGACACTAAACCCAAGGGCTGAGAGACACTAAACCCAAGGGCTGAGAGACACTAAACCCAAGGGCTGAGAGACACTAAACCCAAGGGCTGAGAGACACTAAACCCAAGGGCTGAGAGACACTAAACCCAAGGGCTGAGAGACACTAAACCCAAGGGCTGAGAGACACTAAACCCAAGGGCTGAGAGACACTAAACCCAAGGGCTGAGAGACACTAAACCCAAGGGCTGAGAGACACTAAACCCAAGGGCTGAGAGACACTAAACCCAAGGGCTGAGAGACACTAAACCCAAGGGCTGAGAGACACTAAACCCAAGGGCTGAGAGACACTAAACCCAAGGGCTGAGAGACACTAAACCCAAGGGCTGAGAGACACTAAACCCAAGGGCTGAGAGACACTAAACCCAAGGGCTGAGAGACACTAAACCCAAGGGCTGAGGACACTAAACCCAAGGGCTGAGAGACACTAAACCCAAGGGCTGAGAGACACTAAACCCAAGGGCTGAGAGACACTAAACCCAAGGGCTGAGAGACACTAAACCCAAGGGCTGAGAGACACTAACCAAGGGCGAGACACTAAACCCAAGGGCTGAGAGACACTAAACCCAAGGGCTGAGAGACACTAAACCCAAGGGCTGAGAGACACTAAACCCAAGGGCTGAGAGACACTAAACCCAAGGGCTGAGAGACACTAAACCCAAGGGCTGAGAGACACTAAACCCAAGGGCTGAGAGCACTAAACCCAAGGGCTGAGAGACACTAAACCCAAGGGCTGAGAGACACTAAACCCAAGGGCTGAGAGACACTAAACCCAAGGGCTGAGAGACACTAAACCCAAGGGCTGAGAGACACTAAACACAAGGGCTGAGAGACACTAAACACAAGGGCTGAGAGACACTAAACACAAGGGCTGAGAGACACTAAACACAAGGGCTGAGAGACACTAAACACAAGGGCTGAGAGACACTAAACACAAGGGCTGAGAGACACTAAACACAAGGGCTGAGAGACACTAAACACAAGGGCTGAGAGACACTAAACACAAGGGCTGAGAGACACTAAACACAAGGGCTGAGAGACAGAAGAGCTCTAATGTCAGGCAGTAAACAAAAAGTAAATGAGAAATAAACAACAAATGAATAATCTTCTTAGGCCACCAGTACCATGGCTTCTTTGGAATTTTTAAGTGACCAGGTTACATAACCACTTTCCTGCAAGTCTTCCTCGCCATCCTAGAGCGCTGCTAGCTATTGTTTGCGAGAATGAGTGTACCATCCTGGTGCTGGGTGCTGAGTACATACCGGAGCTGTCGGGTATTTAGAGAGAGGGTTGGTAGTATGAGTGAGGTTACCTCACCTCTAGGCACATCCCAGACCCCTAAACCTTCTCCTGCCTCTGAATGCCTAACATATCAGCTATGTCTTTCTGTATGGGTGAGTGATAAATATACAAGTGAGAGTATTCCTATTTTTCACTCTTTCCAGAACTCTATTCATTATTTGGTTTAACTTGTCCCCGAACTCTGTATGAAGTTGTTTATGTTTGTACATAAATTCTGGTGGTGGGAATGTCTGTTAAATTAAACTATTCTACGGAGTATACTTTATTACTCGATGATTGCTTATGACCTGACACTGAATCCCTTTTGTAAGTAATTGTGGTCGTGATTCTGATAGTCGTGTTGGAAGGGTCGACTCTCAGCGCCTGTGTGTGTGTGTTTGTGTGTTTGTGTGTGTGTGTGTGTGTGTGTGTGTGTGTGTGTGTTTGTTTAAGATGTTCTCGTAGTGTCCAGTCTTCGTTTAATAATTAATCATAACAATTAGGGTCATACAGCGCCTGGAGGAATGAGAAGTAATCAGATTAGATCCGAGGAAGCACGAAGAAGCTCCAATCCCATGGATGAAAAGCCCTTCCCCAACCTCTAGGTTCCCACATGTAAGGCCAGAGTAACTCCTCCAAACAAGGATTTATTCCCATTGATCACTGTTTACATCTCTCGCACATAAAAACCCTCACACACTGCACTAATCTATCCTCTGTTACTCCTATGTATTGTAGTTTAAAAATTAATCTTTAAAGAGGAACTGTTTCGAAAGCTTTTTTTTTTATAAATGCCAGTGTATGCAGTCTGCTCGTCCGTTCGTAGTAGCGGATTCACAAGATTTTGCTGAATTGAAACCAAACTGTTTCTCAATTAATTTTTTTTGGGGGGCGTGTGTGTGTTTTTGTTTACCATTGTAAGTGTCTTCATTAGTTTGAGCAGCTTGTGTCCCCTTACGTTTACTGACGCTTGTGCGTCATCACCGGCGTCTGTGTCGTCACGCGTGGTTGGGTCATCGCTCTTGATTGCGTCATCACACGTTATTGCGTCATCACACGTGCTTGGGTCATCTCTAGTGACTGCGTCACCAGCGGGGATTGCGTCATCACTTGCGTAAGCTTGAACTTTGCCTCAAGTCATTATTTCTTAAATCAGTTAAATCTCTAATGCAAAACTGTTTCAAATCTATTTAAGTTTTATAATAAAAGGAAAAGAAATACAAAACGTACAAAAGTGTTATATTAAACATTGAATTTATTGGTTTCACTTTTTTGCTAACACATTAAACATTACGCAGTTGCGTTAAAATTACATTAACATTTCTGAGACATTAATATACCTAATATCGTAAGAATTTAATTGCTCATTCAAACTAAGAAAAATAATATATGAAAAGTCATTTAAGAGAAAAAAATCGTAAAACATTATCTGTGAATCACTGAGGAAGAAACCATGGGGCAGTGTTCGGCTCATAATCAACAGAACCAAGGTTCAATCCCTGGCGATATGGTACTTTTGTGTGTATCTTCTTACAATTAAATGGGCATATTAATGTTAGCCGAGTGTTGTGGGTGGCATTCTGAGACAACAGGACATAAAACGCATACAAGAGACACGTCTTGGCGAGAAGATTCATGACTCGACTCGCGAAATCATAACAACCTGACAGCAAACAAACCACAGTACGGTTTGAGAAGATTCATAACTCACATATAACTCAGACTTCAGAGAAAAGATTTTAGAGGTTTCGATATGTCTTGGACCAATATTGTCACAACCGAGCGAGAAAATGGGGAGAAAACAAGAAGACATGATTTTCTCACTCATTTAAGAAGCAACTTTCAAGTATTTGAGGACCTGCTAAGTGTGGGCCAGCAGGCCTACTGCTCTTATGTTAGGGCTTGATAAGATTTCCCATTCATAGTGTTGGTTATTTATGAAAATATCCAGGCAAGGCACTGTGACTCGTATTCTTCATGGCGGGGAGAACTACGTCTCAGATACCAGCGATGAAGACAACCAAAACATTGGTTGATTAGTTGGGTTTATACCTAGTCGACTACACGAGTGCCATTACGGCTGTTCACCACTTCTCAGAGAGAGAAACATACCTCACGGTGCACATGTTCTTAATCAATTGTTCTACCACATATTCTAAATCTGTGACCTCGAGTCAAGAGTATGCAAGCTTAGACAGTTTCTAAGATGCTCTTAATGAGACATTGAGCAGGTTAACATATGGCTAACCACCGCCTCAGCTGATTTTTCCCTAACCAGTATATACACACTTCACAGATAGGGAGGGAGAGGGAATTTTTAGACACCTAAAATTTCCACTCCAAAGTGTGGGTTAGTTGTGAATGGTTCCAGCCACGTTATTGTGTCAGCCATGAATTGTTCCAGACTCAGTATTATGGGTTAGTTGCTAATTTTTCCAGCCACAGAATTGTGGGTTGGTTGTAAATTGTTTGACCCACACTAGTGTGAGTGAATTGTAAATTTTTCCTGGAATGGTACTGTGGGTTGTGAATGGTTTCAGCCATGGTATTGTCGGTCAGCTGCAAATTACTGTAGCCACATTACTGTAACCTTAATTATTCATATTAAAACTTATTTGGCTTTTGTAGAATATCCTGGGTTATTAACTCCAGGGTTGATAAACCGAAGGTAAAGCTTTTCATCCTGCTCGTGTCCTGGTAGAGAGCAGACAAGGATGAAGCAAACTTGCAAGAGCGTCTCAAGTATTCTAGATTTATGCATACCAAGTCCTATAAAACTCAAGTTGCTAAAGTTGGAGCAGTGGTCTTGTAACTAGGAGTGTCAGTCTGTCTCGAAATTAGCGGACGGAGGATTGAGCCTCCACCACTCCTTGCCCTGAGTGACCCACACGAGTTTAGCTTTTCATATAGAGAATCATACTTAATCACTTGTCTCCCTCCTGTGCTGAGAGTATGACGGTCAGTCCTGTTTGTGAGAATAAGTTAGTCGGATAGATATTAAACAATATTTTGGTAAAGGTTTAGAATATTAAAAGGATGATGATAAAACACACTTTTCTAGAAGCCTTTCTTTATTTTTTATATATATCCGTGAGCAGGAACGACAAAGAACGACTGTATCTAGAATAAAAGGTAGAAATAGACGAGTACAACTGGATAACGCCTCCCACGTTCTCAGTTCTTATCGGACGGTGGATCGAGCGTGCGCTACTTGCGAAGTGTGACCCACGCGGATTTACCGCTTCACATCAATATAACAGAATCAGAGGTGAGGCCAAATGTCTGGTGAATGATTGCAACTATTTTAACACTAAGATTAAACGGGTCTCTTAAAGCTAAGGTCTTTCTAGTAATTAATTTTGTCGTTTTTCTTTTCTTTTAGAGTAATATATCTAAATGTTTACCAGCAGTGTTAAAATACATAAACTGTTCACCTAATGTGTTAAATCTAGTTGTTCACTTTGTGTTATAACTTTCAACCCATTAATTTAGTTAAAATACTTTAGGTTACTTTTAACAGCATCTTGAGACAGGTGGGAAGTTTTCATTAAGTATCTCATGAATAAACACACGCACTGAAGTGCATTGGGGTACAAGAGTCATTACCATATTACAAGGCAGGTGACAGGTCCTTAGCTTCGAACTATAGACCAATAAGCCTTACCTCCATAGTTGGTAAATTTATGGAATCAATAATTGCCGAGGCAATTCGTAGCCATCTTGAAAAGCATAAATTGATTAATGAATCTCAACACGGTTTTACAAAGGGGCGTTCATGTCTTACGAATTTACTAACTTTTTTCACTAAGGTGTTTGAGGAGGTAGATCATGGTAATGAATATGATATTGTGTATATGGACTTCAGTAAGGCTTTCGATAAAGTTCCACATCAGAGGCTACTGAGGAAACTTAAGGCACACGGAATTGGAGGAATTTTTTTCCTGGGTAGAGGCATGGTTGACTAATAGGCGGCAGAGAGTTTGCATAAATGGAGAGAAATCAGAATGGGGGCGCGTCTCAAGCGGTGTTCCACAGGGGTCAGTTTTGGGCCCCCTGTTGTTTACAATTTACATAAACGACATAGATGAGGGAATAAATAGTAGCATAAGTAAATTTGCTGATGGCACCAAAATAGGCCGTCCAATTCATTCAAATGAGGACATTAGAGCACTCCAGGATGATTTGAATAGACTGATGCAGTGGTCGGAGAAGTGGCAGATGCAGTTTAATGTAAACAAATGCAAAGTTCTAAATGTTAGGCAGGACAATAACCATGCCACATATAAGCTGAATAATATAGATCGTATTACTTGTAATTGCGAGAAGGATTTAGGAGTTCTGGTTAGTAGTAATCTGAAGCCTAGACAACAGTGCATAAGTGTTCGCAATAAAGCTAACAGAATCCTTGGCTTCATATCAAGAAGTATAAATAACAGAAGTCCTCAGGTTGTTCTTCAACTCTATATATCTTTGGTTAGGCCTCATTTAGATTATGCTGCACAGTTCTGGTCACCGTATTACAGAATGGATATAAATGCACTGGAAAACGTACAAAGGAGGATGACAAAGTTGATCCCTTGTATCAGAAATCTTCCCTATGAGGATAGACTGAGAGCCCTGAATCTGCACTCTCTAGAAAGGCGTAGAATTAGGGGGGATATGATTGAGGTGTACAAATGGAAAACAGGAATAAACAAAGGGGATGTAAATAGCGTGCTGAAAATATCCAGCCAAGACAGGACTCGCAGCAATGGTTTCAAGTTGGAAAAGTTCAGATTCAGGAAGGATATAGGAAAGCACTGGTTTGGTAATAGAGTTGTGGATGAGTGGAACAAACTCCCGAGTACCGTCATAGATGCTAAGACGTTGTGTAGTTTTAAAAATAGGTTAGATAAATACATGGGTAGGTGTGGATGGGTGAGAGTTTGGACCTGACTAGCTTGTACTAGGTCAGATGCAGTGCTCCTTCCTTAAGTGAATGTAACCTGACCTGTACTAATTCCTTAAGTGGAAGTGACCTGACCAGGTGGTCGGCTGGACAATTATATGAGTGGGTGCGGTTGGGTGTGAATTGGTCCTGACTAGCTTGTGCTACTAGGTCAGATGCAGTGCTCCTTCCTTAAGTGAATGTAACCTGACCTGGCTGGGTCGGGGCATTGGCTTAAGCCGTTGGAGATTTGGACCTGCCTCGCATGGGCCAGTAGGCCTGCAGCAGTGTTCCTTCTTTCTTATGTTCTTATGTTCTTATAAATGAAATACAGTAGCGATATGATGATGCAAAATATACGTGTGCAACACTTGGGCATCTCTACAGTCGAAAGGTAGAGGCAGAAAAGTGTCCAGGTGTTGCATCTGTGTCATATCAAACAATGAAGGTGGGGGTGGTAAATAAAACAATATTACTCACTATAAACACTGTCAACACCCATCAGCATAAAATCTACGAGAGGCGAAATGAAAGAACTCAAATGTATATATCGCAAATAAAATTAAAAGAGAGTAGAGCCAGAAATGCCTCAGCAATTGTGTGGCTTCCAAACTTAGTTATAAAACTGTTGAGTAAAAAGTTGCATTTACCCGAGTGACAAACCAGGTGGGTGGAAGCAGTGAAGCGGTCCCACGTAAACATAACTGGGACCACTACACAAACAGGACCCCTAGTAACAGGGTCGATGTGACCACTGGACGAGATAAGTGGCCACCTATGGCTGCAGCATTTAAGGATAGAGGCAAACATTTAATCTTTTTTGTATGGGGTTGCAAATTTCAGTGGAATGGAGTAAACTTGATCGAATGAAGGACCAGACTGAATGTTGGCTATACAAAATATTTTAGGCATCAAATTTTCAAGCGCCTTTAATGCCTGGTTACCTTGAACCTGGGCCCACCACCGCCACAACCAGGACCTGCAGTCGCCAGGGACCACCACTCTTCCGCGGTACCCTGGTTCCCGTGAACCATGGACCTCCACACCACCCGGCGCATCGCGTCAAAATAAAATTAGTTTCGTGCACGCTACCCCACTACAGTGCTTGTATCATGTTGTATAATCTGAGAGAGAGAGAGAGAGAGAGAGAGAGAGAGAGAGAGTGAGATGGAGATGGTAAAATTTAAGGTGGTTTTACTTAGCTAATTCACCTAGGTTCGTTCAGGTCCTTGCAACATCTAAGATCTCATGTATGAACAATAACTGCATTTATCGAAGGAGACGTTTCGCTACTTGTGGCCTTATCAAGCATAATACTGCTTGAAAATATTGACATCTTGATTATGCATGCTTCTTATTTCCAGTCTTTTTTGTATTAGCATAGCAATACCTGTACCACGAAAGTATTAGTCTTTAAGACAACACAATACTGTGTAATACATCTTATCGCCCCGTCAACCATCGTTTTAGACCATTGCGCTTACTTAGATTGTATTATTATTTCCACAGCCGGGCTGTGGTTCGTACGTTGGACTACGTGCAGCCATCAGTAACAGCCTCGTTGATCAGGCCCTGATTCACCGGGAGGCCTGGTCATAGACCGGGCCGCGGGGACGTCGATCCCCGGAATACCCTCCAGGTAGACTCCAGGTAGACTAGAGAACAACACTACGTTTTGGGATATTATGGACTTGTAAGTTAGGAAGGATACACTTCTGAGTGTATAGACAGTCATCTTAGGCAGCATATAATACACATGATACCTTGGTGTATAAAGGAACTGCCCTATATTAGTTGTGTCATATTAACTAGCAAGTGATGCAGAAATAATACTTGTGTAGTCATTAGAATTTGTAATATTTTGATACATTATGAAAATTATTACTCTATAATCATAGAGAAGCACTGGAAATGTAAGAATCGTATAACGCCTGAGGAAATGGGAGGTAATCAAGTTTGTTATAGAGGATGGACATGGTAGCTCCAACTTTTTTGGAAAAAGATCCCTTTTCCCTGAATCAGGGAACCCTTCTGAGGGACAGTAACATCTTAATGACGATGTAATAATGTTGGTAGAATTACCGACGAAGCTCCTGGAGAGCGAAACACTGCCACAATAACATGTCGCATTAGTTGCACTTGTGTCCATTCACCTAACTTAATGACGGTGGCTGGATGAAAATCGGTCTTTTGTAAGTACTAAGAATCCTCAGGTAATTTATAGGTCTTGCCCTCTGTAAGGCGCACAACCCACACCGCAGCATGCCACCCACAACAGTCTACTTACACCCGGATACCTATTTACTGCTGTGTGACCCTCAGAAATCTAACTTCTGTAAGGATTTGATAGGATCAATGGAAAGCTTCTTAAGTTGCAAAACAAAAAGCAGTTGTTGGTTGGTTAATTGGGCTAAAAGTCTATCGACTACACGAGGGTCAATTAAGGGTGGATGGAACCTGTTCAACACCGCTCAATAAAACGTTAATCGCTTAAATAGGGATTAAAGTAAACGCTCAGCGTATATAAACCGAGATGCATACACATCCCGGCGTATAAAGCCTGCGTGAAAAGCAATAACAATAACGAGATAAGCTACTAGCGAAAACGATAGTCAGAAGAAATGCTAGAAACTCTGCATACACACAGGAATTATGGAGGTAAAATCGTATGCTTCTGGTAATGGAAATTATTAAAAAATGTCTTTTTTTTTTTGCTTATAAACACGATCAAAACTACAGTCAGTATTCTGCAACAACTTTCACATTCACTGGTCTCCAAAGCCTGCCAGCCTAACACGGGTTTAAGCTTCAATTCCCCTTTTCCACTTTAAAGATAGTTTTGGCTGACTTACTAGCTTCCCCTCCCCCACCTTCTCTCTCTCTCTCTCTCTCTCTTCCTCTCTCTCTCTCTCTCTCTCTCCTCTCTCTCTCTCTCTCTCTCTCTCTCTTTTCTCTCTCTCTCTCTCTCTCTCTCTCTCTCTCTCTCTCTCTCTCTCTCTCTCTCTCTCTCTCTCTCTCTCTCTCTCATCTCTCCTGCATGGTAAAATACCCTCAATACAGACCATAAGGTCTTCTGTTATCTTTCTTTACCATGTATTCCCTCATTCTTTCTCCCCTCTATCTCTTCCGTTCTCTCCCTCTGATTTTTTTTCCACTCTTATCTTTTTTTCCACAAGGGTTACAAGGGAGTTTGGCTGAGAGTTGCTAAAGGTATTTTTACAAGCTCTCCTACATCAACTTATTCGTATGCTCGCTTATCTATAGCATATTATAGATGGTATTTAGGGTGCGGTGTAAGTAGTTATAATGAAAAGAACAAAATCTTGTTCATCCTAAAATCCTGTAAACAGTGCACAAAATTTAATTTCTAATCACTCGCAAGATAGTCAAAATATTGCTGCCCTCCCTCCTCCCCATGCATTAAACTGCATTAAACATTTGCACCAGATTACCTTGTATTTGCTACCTAATAATTACAGTTAAATTAACTGTTCCTAATAAATAACTTATGCCGTATTTGTTGTATGGTCGTATACTTCAATACATTTCCTCAAGCAACACACACGTCTGGTATAGTGTGAAAGTTGGAGCCACTTTGGTCTGAAGATTTTGTTTGTGAAAAAATGACTTAATTTCTTGAATGTATAATTGTTTGTGTAAACGTATTTCAAAGGCTAAGACAGCCGAGGAGCGAATTATCACTGATTGATCAATGTTCTTGAGAAGATTACTGCAGGAATGAAGCTGCTGATTACTGCCCGTCTTGAGTTCAAATAGGCGTCGTCTAGGCTGTCCACTGATTCTTGGAGATACCTCTCTCACTTCCTATAGATAAAAACCTGGTAGCCCATTCCCTATTCCTCTTCCCTCTCATTCCCCAGGCGCTGTACAATCACATTACACAGATCGTCCCACAAATCTTAAAATAATAAATTCTGAATCGAACACTGTGGTCTTGCTACTTGGATATTGTTCACTCATTTACAAACCGAACGGCACGTAAAATAAAGTATAACTTTTAAATCTATGATATGCATTTGTAAAATAATTTTTATTTGAATATGAAGTGAAAAAGTATCAAAGTTTTAGTTATGGTCAGAGCTTTATCAAGTCATGACTGGGATCTGTAAACTGGACGTAAACAAATGTAAAATGAAGAGGAGTTAAGAAAGCAAAGGAAAATAATAGTAGGCATAGAAATGAAAAGAAAAAGAAACTGAAAAAGTAGAAAAAGAAGTAGAAAAAAGCACAAAAATAAGCAGCAAAAAAGAAGTAGGACAAAGATGTGAGAGAAATAAGGTAAAAGGGGCATAAGGAATAAGACCACAACAAGAGTAAAAATAAAAGCAGTAGAAAAAATTAAAACAAGAAAAACACGAACTGTAGGAAGGCAACAAGGCAGCCAGGAAACTTTGAGCATTAAGGCGCATCTCGAACTTGCTCAAGAGCAATAGCTTCAAAACTCTATATATTAGGCACAAGTTTGCTCTCACCTTGAGTATGCACCACTCTCTCGGATGGCATGTACCCACCCATCCAATCTCCAGCTTCTAGACCATGTAGAGGACCATGCAAGGCGACTCATTCGGACCATGACCTGGACTAATCGATTAAGATTTTGCTCCATAGGTTGCTAGTTTATTTTGCACCCCATGAGCATCCTTTGGACTGTTGTTCATGAATATATGTATAAACAAAAGGTAAAGGAACTAAGCCCCATATGAGCTAACAGGAATACATCTGGAAATACATAAACAATTTATATATCATCTGTTACAGGAAAATATGGGATATTTTCTTAAAATGTCTAGCATCTCATTTTCATTGATACGACACTTTGATATATCGATTAAGTTATTATGCTGTCTGTCTCGATATGCCTCGATAAGTTGATAAACCCAAAGTGATCAAGAAAGTGGCCATAAGGCTGATCACATAATTTAGAATGATGACCTAATCGGACTTGTAATCTCGTCGGAGACTTAAACACCAGAAAGATGTCGCTTATGTACAATACTGTATTATTGTTATATAATTGGTTAATACTTCCAGGATCCGAAGCTTGTACTTTTTTGACAGCTATAAAATAGCTAAGAGAAGGCTCAGAGAAGCAAATTTGAAGAATAACTACCGAAAATATAATGTAAAGGCAAAAGCCAAAGAAAGAATTAAAAAAGAGAGAAAGAAAAGAAGAAAATAAACAAATACAGTTAAAGGGAAATTTCAATTCTTTATATTTATATGGTAAATAGAATTCAAAATTCCTATTTAATCCCATATATTCTATACACATTGGCAATATTCTAACAACTTAGTAATAAAACTACGAACACAAAATGAATAACTTCATCCTAAATACATCATCATTGTGCAAAACTGATTACAGAATTTTTTCACACTAAATTTAAAGGTACATCTATTTTAATGATGCTTAAATGCATTCCAGAATACAACAAAAAATGCCACAATTCTGCTACAGGAACAATTCAGACGAAGGAATAAATATTCTGTGATACAGACAAATATTTGGAAAGATACAGTACAAATAAGAGGATTTTTTTTTTTAAACATTTCGGTCCAGGGACCTTGGTCACTCCAGATGCATCAAATGTACATTTGGAGTGAGCAGGTCCTCGGACAAATACGCTTCCAATAAAATGTCCAAGTGTTTTGTTTCATTTCCAGCTAATTCGCAAGTAATTCACAATTTGAAAAGTAGAACTAAACGGCGTTTCGGTCGGCTCTGGACCCTTAACAGGGCCATTATGGCACTTAATTTTAAATTAGTTATAAATGTTAAAAAGCGGGCCGTTCATGAGAATCTTAACATATTCGGAGAGCTGAAAAACCCTGTTAAAAGTCTTGCAAGGATCACTAGCAGCCAGTGATGTTGTCTAAACTCAGTGGCGTGAGATTCCGTAGTGCTGCAGGTGAAGAGGTTCACACGGACTGAGCCCCGGCTGGTCCTTGTGTACACGCTTCCTACGCTGGTCACGACCCACAACAGCAAACAAGAAGAATGGTAGGAAAGAGAATTAGGGAGACAAAAGGAGAGCAAGATTTTTTATTATTATGTATATATATATATATATATATATATATATATATATATATATATATATATATATAATATATATATATATATAATATATATATATATATATATATATATATATATATATATATATATATATATATATATATATATATATATATATATATATATATATATATATATATATATATATATATATATATATATATATATATATATATATATATATATATATATATATATATATATATATATATATATATAATATATATATATATATATATATATATATATATATATATATATATATATATATATATATATATATATATATATATATAAATAATATATATAACATATAAATGATCATACGATAAATATAAAAAAGTCACAAGTAAACACTATTACACTAAGTTAAAGAAAAAAAAAAAAGCCAGCATCAGTTAGAAACCCCATTAAGTTGTCAGTGTCACACGACTCGCTTAAGCGTTCCCCGAGATCCCTACAGGCACCATGACAATTAAAAAGTTCACGACGAAAGCCCAAAGCCCAAAGCGTTGGGCAAACCGTTATAGTGAATTTCTGAGTCAGTTGTACTCCCCAAGATACACAGAGTGGAGCAAGTAAGAGAGCTCTAGTTAAAGAGAGACAGATAATTGATGAGAAATATGTAATACGAGTGTTTTTTTTACTTAAAAAATAAAGCACACGATTTTTAGATTTTGTACCCCATGTCCATCCTGTGGACGGTAGCACAATAGTGTAATAGCGCTAGCAACTAGGACCCCTAAAAGATTAACGGGAGTACATGTGAATATATATATACTAATCATATCATATCTGTTGAATACAAATTTATGATATATGCCTAATATGTTTGGGATTCTTATTTTCATTAATAAGATAACCTTGACATATCACAGATTATTATGCTCTCTCTATCATATGTTCATCAATAGAAGCATGTGAGAAGAGGAAGAATGTGGGGGGGGAAAAAAAACAGGTCCTGACACATGTTGACAGAGGCCAGCGGTGTGGACGAAGGAGAGACGAGCAAACAACAAGGGAAGTCATAAACCTCACCACCAGTGAAATAGATGGCAGAGTAAACTCCCTTAAATTCCTGAAATTGGGAAGGCTTCCATTACCTGCCATAATAGATTATCGTCATTGTTGATAATAATACCAATACCAATTTCAATATTATTATTATTCCTGCGCTAAACCCGCAGGAGTTAAAGTGCCAGGATAATGGGAAGAAATAGGGTATTATTTTCCTAGGAAATGATTTGCAGCTCCAATTTCTTGGGTCAAGATATTCCCCCCATCTTTTTACAGGCAGCAAAGCACCCCTCTTGAAGCTGATAGAATGTCTGGTGAAAGGACACAGTTTCTAGATCCATCATGCCCCCTCGGTAAACCCATTACCCACAGGATGGGTATGAGTACATCCTGCTACAGCAGAGTCAATTCAGCACTCCGAAAGTATTTTAGGAACTGTATACAATACCGAGAGGTTGACTGAGTACGACTCGTGTGCAACACTAGGTATCATTATTGCTATAAAAATAAAGATAACCAGGCAATAGAGATGCCTAGTGTTGCATGTCTCATCACAAGCTCAAAGTGACTAGGCTAAGTTCTCATATAGGTAAGAATTTAAAAGCAAGTCTACTTACATCTAATGTCCACGTTCAATTAACAGTAAATAAGTATCTGTATTACACCCTGTTGTTTGTTCTATTTTTGGAGTGTACGTAGAGAAAAAAGAAGGAAAATGACTTGACATTCTTGGGATATGTTAAGATAATCAGATAATCACCGTAAAAACAATATTTTTTCAACTTTTTCTTCATCTTTTTATCTTTTTTCTTTGTTCCTTTTTTTTATCTTCGTCTTTTTTATCTTCGTCTTCTTTCTTTTCGTCTTCTTCCTCTTCGTAAATTGTTAACAAGGTTACCACATCGCTGTTATGTGAAGGAAATTAAAATTTTACCCATTGTGTTCGGAAAATACAAAGGAAGGTGAACTGACTAGAAAAAAAAAATGTTACAAGAAGATTAAGACTCACTATACCGTGACTGGAATAACACATAGCTAACCAACTAACTGGACCATTATCAAGTCTTGAATGTCCTGGTAATGGTCAACGATGAACCTAAGTGTCGTCCAGTTTCACCTCCGGTTTTCTTGCTTGGTTGTAAGAGGATAATAAGAAGCATGTCAGAGGAGTGGATAAGGATTGCGAGTTCGGCAACTCTGACAGAAAAGGAACTCTGTGATGAAAGAATAATTTGGGGACTGAAGAAAAACTAACTGGAAGAACTGAAAGAAGCGCATAATAAGGAGTTAGAACAAATCAGGAAATAAATAGGGTAGACTCGGGTATGATTCTGAATGATAAATGAGCTGCAAGAGATGGCAGATAAGCCAAAGAGGGAAATAAGAGTGAGCATAAAATTATTGGGGGAGGGGCACATGTTTAAAGTTAAGACATGAGGTGAACTGGCTATGCAGGAATCAACACTGGAAGTTTCAATATTATACGAAACAGTAAAATGTATGAGACTTTTTCTAAATACGAGACTCTCGTGTTGATAGGGATTGAGGAATTACACCGATACAATAGAAAGCAGTGATAGGATGAACCTTTAAGTAAATCCTTGACAGAAGGTTTCTCGTGGCTCAAGTGGTAGTTCCTTCGGCTCGCATTTGAAGGACTTGTGTTAGATACTAGGATATGTGAAAGAACTGGTGTGGGTCGCAGTCTGGGAAAGATGATAAAAGTTCCACATTGGAAATAATCCTGACATAGTGGATTAACTGGGTTATCCAACCTTACTAATAATCCGGGTTAACAATCTAAAAAAAAATTTCTTCGTCTACAGTTAGGATAATTCAGTTGTAGCATGAATTTTAAATACAAAATTCACGATAAAAAAAAAGTAAGTGAAAACTTGATGGGAAAAAAAATTCCGCTAGAAAACTCAACAGATTTCAGTGCAGTTTATTTAAAAGAGGAGAGAAAAATATAATAAAAATACAAAAAAAAAAAAGTTGGAAAGAAACCGGAGAGGAAGATGGAGCGGGAAGGAAGCAGGAGTTGGAAAGAACCCAAGGAAGCAGCAATTCATCAATTGATGGGGAGAGGAGGGAAGGAGAGGTGAGCTGAAACACGAGAAGGAAGTCCTGCCTCCATCTCACCGTCATTCCCTCCCTATCTTATCCTTTCCTGCCACCCTCCCTTTCCCCCCCTTCCCCAAATTATGCCTACCTCTCTCCATTCCCTTATCACCTTTCCTCTTTCCCCTCGCCAATTATTAATGATTCTATCTTCACTCTTTCCCTCGTTAAGTTGATCCAGCGGGAGGCCTGTCGTGGACCGGGGCGCGGGGGCGTTGACCCCCGAAATGCCCTCCAGGTAGACTCCAGGTAGACTCCAGGTAGGTATGTCAGTCCGGAAAATATTCTTTTGTGAACCGTGATATTGCCCTTCAAGGGAGGTTCCTGGACGCTGGTGAGGGGCTCTTGATCTAGGGAATTGGATCTGTGCTCCGGTTTCTTGAATTGAACCTGAGTGCCTTCCATCCCCCCACCCCCAGGCGCTGTATAATCCCTACGGATTTAGCGCTCCCCCATAATAATACCGTACTGATTCACCTCCTCTACACAAAATAGGTTGTCTTGATAAAATTAATAAAACTAATGGGTATTTTATTTAAAAGTTAAGTTAAGACGTTATAATTTTGCATTCTGAAAAAAGTATATTGAATATTTAAACTATCCCAGTTTAAATTCTCAAACGAAATGGTGATAATCGGATAATAATTGTATCATAATGATCTGGAAATATGTTTTATTATGCAATAAACTCTATCATTCTGGTCTTTATGGCAGTGTTATATTTGTTGCTTCATTATTCTACGTCTGAAAATATAATGACAATATATTTACTGAAAGCTACACTAACACGCACAATCTCTAAAACAATTGTTTATTATCGACTACGAGTGTCAAAAAAATCCTGTAATCCTGCCGAAAATACTAGGAAAGTGCTACGTAAATCACCTACTTATTTTTTAATTTATTTATTAGTTACTTTCGTCCGAGAAGTATTTCTGAGGCTAAAGAATGTTCATTGCCAATAAATAACTCTCTCTTTTTCTCTCTTTCTCTTTCTCTCTCTTTTTCTCATTCTTTCTCTCTCTCTGTCTCTTCATCTTCCTCTCTTTCTCTCTCTATATTCTTCCACCAGGGCTGGGGCTATCAAAATCCTCCTCAATAAATGACCCCCTCACTTCTTACAAGAAATCAATCGCATACCCCCATTAACCGGACAAACGAATAAGGAAATTTAAATTTTTACGATAGGACTACATCTAAGAGAAGAAAATACATATAATTAGATCATCATGTGGCTTGAGAAGTTAAGTTATTCACTCTGAAGTGTGGGTGGGGGAGTTTGCGGTTTAGCAGGTTGTTTGAAGTCTGTTGCCCACACCTTTCTCACAAGATATCAGAGGTTCCACTGTGTGAAAGGTTTCATTAATACAGCGTGTACTGTAACAGTATAATGTTAGTGATCTTTCATTCTTTTTTAGCTGTAAATAATTTTTTCCTAATTTATTTACGCTTGCTATGTTCCACTTGCGGTCTACACTTTTCCTTTCTTTGTTGGTAATATTACTTTACACTGCGATGTACAGCTAACTCGCGTATTAGTAATGAAAGATGGACGACGTTTCGATCCGTATTGGATCATTTTCACGTAAGTCATGATTTCATAATGTTGCAGAACGAAGCCAGACGTCGCCTTGTTTATATTTCCAGCTTCAGGGTTAGTTATGATTTGTCCCAGCCTAGGGATGGTGATTTCTATTCTACTATAATGCACTGAATTTCAGAAACCTTACATGGATATTGTCCCCAGCTTCCCCTAGAAGTTTGTCCCGAGATCTTGGAAGTTCGACTGAAGTTCTTGGTTCCTGGAAGTTTGACCCAGAATGACTGGGTGGCTCGAGGCAGCTTTGAATACAGTTCAGCAACCCACTCTCACTAGCGGAAGTGTGGCTTAACGAGAGGGTACCGCGTGGGACCTGACTGTCGCAACTTGTGCAGCTTCTTACTCTGGAAGTTGTTATTGTCATGGCCGATAGCACTTATGCTGTCACTACTGCCGAAACTGTTGTTGTTTTTGCTGCTGTCCCCGTAGCAGTAGCGAGATCACGGGTTCGAATCTAGTCACCCCATTTAAAATACGGCACTACAGTGACTGACATTCTGTAGAAGCAGTGGTACTATTGTGAAGGATATATTTTATTGATACAATCATGTATATACATTAAAACACAACACTTTAAAATAGATTATGAATTTCTTCAACCTCCTTAGGGGGAGGACTGGACCTGGAATGCAACAGGCATTACCCCTCTGGATCGTCAGAAGGGTATACAGTTTTTTTTTCTCTCGTATTCTGTATAATCACTACACACAAAAATTGTTTTTTTTAGCCAGTCTGCCTTGGTGGGAAATTGCAAATGTATTAAAAATTATAACTACGAATTTTTTAAAATGTTAAATACGAGCCAGTACGCCAGTATTGATCACAAGAAAATAAAGTTCAACAACAGTACAGACTAATATTTTGACGTGTTTTGGGGTGAGACAGGGCTAGTGGGGAATGCTGGTGTGTTCAAAAGCACAAATTTCAGCTTGCTACACTTTATTACAGAGACTGGAGTACGTAAGGGGTCCCCAGGATCGTACTACATTTTATTATAGAGACTGGAGTACGTGAGGGGTCCCCAGTATCGTACTACATTTTATTATAGAGACTGGAGTACGTGAAGGGTCCCCAGTATCGTACTACACTTTATTACAGAGACTGGAGTACGTGAGGGGTCCCCAGGAACCATCACCACCTGCACACCACAAAAGTCCTCCTTGACGGGCAGAGATAAATCTTGACCACTGGAGGTTTGTGGGCCTCTTGGACACGCAAAATATCGCCATGCCACGCACAACCTTTGAGGAGAAGCTGCCAATTCGAAGGGCGAAGAGGTTTTTTTTTGTGTTTGTGTATGCCTGTATATTTATGTTAGTTATGGATGATTCATAACTCCTGGTCAAGTCTCTTAACGAAGAATGAAAGTCAAAATACCGTGGGTGGAATAATTCACAACACACAAATTGAAGATAATTCTCTAGAGTCTAGACCATGTTTCGGTGTTCGTCCTGAAACATTTTCAAGTCAGAATCGAGAGAGAAGAAGTGAACAAGTCTGAAGTCAGATCGGGGGATGAGTTAAGAAAACATTTGAAGTGAGACAGGATGGAAAAAAACAGGACTCTTCAGTTGGAAGATTATATTTCAAACATATATTGTAAGCCCGCATCTAGTGCAACGGAAGGCTAAAATGCTGGACTAAGAGCTAAGCCTAGACCTTGGCTGTCTGTGTCTCTCTCTCTCTCTGTCTCTGTCTCTCTCTCACACACACACACATACACACACACACACACACACACACACACACACACACACACACACACACACACACACACACACACACACACACACACACTACACTACCCAAATTAAAGCACAAACACACAAATACGAACATACAAGCCCACATTCCTACATGCATATACAAACAGTATAATCCGAACAATGTAACCCTACCACACTAGGACATTCGAACCAGACTCAAGTTTATTATATCGTTGCCCAGGTTACATTACAATGGACTCGTGTTGTAAGGCTTACAATCTATTTCTCAGGATTTCTGCTGTAGCATCTGCATTGCATTGGCTTTGTGATTATCACATTTGGTATTACATTCCAGCAGAGGTTGTGTATGGCTTTATCTGCTTTGTGAATCTCTTTGGCAAGTGGCTGAGTTATGGGAAAGACAATTTGTAAAATGTGTTGAATGAGTGTTTCATTTAGTTTTTTTTTTAAAGTCTGGTAAATAAATTCACTAATAATTCGCCCTTAGGAGATGCATCTTATGAAGAATTTGGGTCCGTCCTGGCCCACTGTGATGACTTTTCGACCCGTCTTGGACAATTATCAAGTTGCAACTTAGAAAAAGCAAGGTAGATGGAAAGACACGTCTCTTCTGGTCTTCTCTGCATTTTCTGGCCTTGTTATAATTTGACAATGGTCCAGCGAGAAACGAAACGTCGTCAAAATTTTCCTCTCCAAAGTCTTGGTTATTTGTAAATTGTTCCAGCGACGGTATTGTGGCTTATTCTTCTAGTAAGAAAATTTCTTGATATGAAATCTGAGGTAATTTAGCTAGTTTGTCTAAAATTCGCAGTGAACAAGTATAGCAGTTCAATAGAATGGACGTATATAATGTAGAAATTTTTTGATTCTTCATTACCTAATGACATAACTCTCAAGCTGGAGCTTTTTCAGTTCAGTGTAGTAATGGGATTCGAACCCATTGCATTAGTCAGTTTATTTTTTGTGATCTATCGACGGCACTTGGGATATTAAGGTAGCAATTTTTTATATACTAACATCAAGAATTCTTTAATCCTAAAGAAAAAGATTAAACAATAAGTATATACGTACAGGAAGATTTGGACCTCTCAGCATATATGCACTGTGTTAACCTCAAGAGAATAATTATTAAATCCTTACTAGAGGGCTGATATAGTTTATAAAAACGTATGTTTAATATATCGAAAAACTTGATATACAAATTGGATCATCTTCAACTCTTCATCCAATTGCCATTATATTTACTGTATTTTGTGTAAACAAGGATAAATTTTGCCCCCTGGTGTTGGGGCAGCGCCTAAGTAACCAGTAACTGTTTGCCAGACCAACTTTCCCCTCCTCCATGTTGACAATTACCAGATTAAGCCGTGTGAGTCAGCCAGAGTCTCCACAGTCTCTTGCTGCTGATCAATGATGTTGTTCATCCTGCCTTCTCTTTCTGGTGATCAATGTTGTTGATCAGGTCACTTTCTCCTCTACCTGGTGATCAATGTTGTTCAGGTCACTTTCTCTTCTACCTGGTGATCAATGTTGTTCAGGTCACTTTCTCTTCTACCTGCTGATCAATGATGTTCAGCCTGCCTTCTCTTTCTGGTGATCAATGTTGTTGTTCAGCCCACCTCTTCTACCTGGTGATCAATGATGATGTTTAGCCCACCTTCTCCTCTACCTAGTGATCATTGTTGTTGTTCAGGTCACCTTCTCCTCCTACCTATTTTTAAAGCCACTTAAATAATTCGCTTTATTGGTACCGCATCTTCGCGCAATAAAAAAAAAGTTTGCATAAACAGAAAGCAAATTCTTTTTGGCCGGGAAGGTAATCCAGAGAAGCAGAGAGACTGAAAAGCAAATGAATCTTTCATTAACAAAGGAAATCCATGACTTGGAGGAAGACGCTCTCTAAAACTATGAGAGACATGGAGTCATCTTTAAGACGCCATCGAGCGAGACAGCTTCTGAATGCTTCTGGGATGTTTGATGTCTGCGTCCAACTCCACCACATTTGTCGCTGTTTGTAGTTGTGCGTCACAGCTTGCGTCTTATTGTCTGGGTTTCTTAGTTTGCTTGTTTACCATTTTTGAAAAAGTTTGTTTCCTCGCTTCATTTTTCCAGATTTTTATTTCAACTTCTCAGTATTTTTTTTTTGCTTCAGTTTTACCCGAAGACAACCATTTTGTTTTTAATTGCCTCCTTCATCTCTGCAATTGTAAATTACGTTTATTTACTTGTTACAACACCAAAATTTGTTATGTTTGTGAATGGAAATCACACATTCCAGAAACATTGAAAACAACGTTTCGCTCTCTGCAGAACTTTTACGTGTTAGGCGTGTGGGAACAGATATGTAGTTAGATTAACTGGCTACAATGCTAGTTTCAGGTCAACAATATAGCCTAAACAAATACACATTAACATCGAATGCTGTTTACTTTCTGCGTTTGAATAAATATCAGATGTATAACACGTTTTTGATTAGCAGTTAGCGGACAGAGTGACTTTGTAAATGGTGCAAGTCGGACCGAAACGTCCGAGATATTTGTGTATCGTTCCATTCACGATATTGTGCCTTTTTGCTCTTTAGCGGACAGAGGCTCGAGCCTCTAATATCGAATTTCTCATATCACGTTTGCAAAAGGGGTTCTAAAAGCAGACAAATGCACTCATTTACGGCATTGGTTCTGTGGAAAAAATTCAGGGCAGCTAATTTGAAATTAGAGCATCAAAACAATTACAAGTACACTCAGAATAAATGAAGAGAGTTTGATTAAGTCAAACTTATTCTCTCTTGCTCCATTGCATAAAGAATTAAACTCCAAAACGTTGGGTTTTAACATTTTCGCCAAAGGGATACACCAACCAGAGGCAATACCATTTTTTTGTAACTTATTTGGAGTAAGTTAAAGATAATATGGA
Source organism: Cherax destructor (assembly GCA_009830355.1). Taxonomy (NCBI): domain Eukaryota; kingdom Metazoa; phylum Arthropoda; class Malacostraca; order Decapoda; family Parastacidae; genus Cherax; species Cherax destructor. Next base: position 120,069 of record WNWK01001100.1, on the reverse strand, counting down.
AATTCTTTATGATTTACATTGTTTTCGTTTTCGTAATCATTTTCAGAACATTACAATGGAGTTAGAGTTTTAAATTACTGTGGATTATATTATGTGTCGTTCAAATTTATTTTAAATTGTTTCAGTTTATTGTTTTTTAGGACTGCAATGAGAAGTTAGGTGTTTTAGTGAAGGTCAAGTAAAACAGTTAAGATTCTTTAGGTCAATTATAAATTTAACGTTGTAGTGACAGCTGTATTTTTTTTATTGTTAGAAGAAATTCGTAAATTTCTCCTAACGTGGGTTTTATCGATATGATATTCAACAGGTTTACCGATTACATTGTTATCCTACCTTAATACATTTCAAAGCATGACCTTAGTTGCGTCCCCCTAATACGTATGTATTTATTCGGTGCAATGCTGAGGGTCGTTCTTGATAGCTGTAAAACACAGCGTACAGAGCCATTAAGTAGTGGTGTACAACTCAAGATAGTGTGGTAGTCGTCAGGTGTGTGGTATTGTGATCTTTCAGGGGAGGGTTGAGGGGATGGTTGGTTTACTGTGTCTGAGTTCCCCCCAGTCACTCTATTAGCTCATCAGTTGCTATGTATCATACCTCTACCATCCTTGGTTTTATCACAGGATATATACTCTGATGGGGTGTATTTCTTTCAGAGTATATATGCTGAGAATTTATTTTAATGCCTATTTCCGGGATTAAAACACTTTACACCCAGTAACCAGAAAACCAACCTTGGTTCCTTTTAGTATCATAATAATTTAATAATAATAATAATAATAATAATAATATTATTATACACTGTATATAGTGTATAGAGTGGTAAAGAACTGTTCTCTTTTCTTTGTTGACTGGTATTGTGACTGTGCCACCGGCAGTGGCTTGCAACACAACTCGGTTCAACAAGTCTACAATAGAAGTAATGGATGTTGTGAAAATTCCACTCCCTCAGGATGAGACCTTCAACATTCGACTGGGGATAAAAATCAGTTGACTCGTTGTGAAGTCAATGACTGAGTTATTATTCTTTGGGTCACATAATATGAAAAGCTATAGTTTGCATTCTTATATCATGATAGAGAATCGTTTGTATGTACAGTAGCATTGTTCATGCTACTACCCGGGTGGGTCTTCTTGATTACATTATTTAGGCTACAATCGTGTTGGGTTCTTGCTGGGTCTTTTTGATAAGAAATACTAAAGTTAAGTTTTGGAAACTTTGATGCTGATAGTTTCATTGAATTACAGCCTCATGTCAAGGTTTTACACAAACTGTTCCCCAGAAGAGTCAGACAAGGTATTCGTAAACTATAAAGGTGGTCGGAAAATTTTAAACTGTGAGAGGAAAGGGCTTGAATGCAAGGATCTAGAAATTATTAATAAATATTATTTCGTACATAGCGATTCAGACTTAATTTTAACTTTTGGTGTGTAAATATTTGTTGTATTGTTTCTTTAGATATTTTTAGTTATTTTGTTTTAGGAAAACAGTCCACAAAATGCATTTGGTGAAGGGACCAAATCAAAACAATGTCTTCATGAAGAGAGAAAGAGACTTTCAAGACAGCGCTGAAGAAACTGCACACACACTACAAGATCAAACACTCCTCCAGCCACCCGAAGAAGCCGCTGCCGAGCGCCCAGAGACTGACAAACAAATGAGGTGGGCCAGCCCATGCTATATACACCAGACACTCCACACAGAATATGCTTTGCAGTGCACTCTTTGAAGACACGGGTTTTGGGAAAATCATTTCGCATATTTTGGGTTTTTGATTCAAACTCAAGAACAAAAGACCTATTGAACAATTCAGAATACTTTTTTTTTATTTGAGTATATTAGGAATAAACTTGAATAAATTTCAGTAACATACGTAAACAAAGAATCAAGAAAAGTGGCATATTTTATATCCGGACGTTAAAAAAAACCGGAAACAAGGCCAAAGTGTTGGATTTTATGGTATAGGATGCAATTTATATGTCAGCCAATCCCTAAGATAGTTACTTTAACTCCCCACCACATTCTCTCTCTCTCTCCCTCTCTCTTTCTCTCTCTCTCCCTCTCTCTCTCTCTCTCTCTCTCTCTCTCTCTCTCTCTCTCTCTCTCTCTCTCTCTCTCTCTCTCTCTCTCTCTCTCTCCTCTTCATCTATCTGCCTGCATTTTATATTAAGTGATATTATATCTAAAATAATTTCAGAACCTTGATTGGACAGATATTTATAGCAGAACATGCCTTAAGACAAAATTTTCCACAAGGAAAACTTTATAAAGACCTCCCAGTGCGACTGGGAGGTATAGGGGTGCGCAAAGCAAGGCAGGTAGCGTTACCTGCATTTCTGTCTTCGTGTTTGGCTTCCAGTGGATTAGTCAAGAGGATTGTCCCTGAACGTTTGAGAGGTGTGGTGGGAGCTCAAGACCCCAAGTTCATTGAAGCAGCAGTGCAGTGGGACATCCTGACAGACTCCTCCAGTAGACCAGCTCCTCCCAAAGAGCACAAACAGTCCCACTGGGACAAACCGATCATGGAAAAAATTTCCAACACAATGCTCACCAACGCTTCAGGAAAGGACAAAGCTCGTCTACTAGCGGTGAAGGCACCACACTCAGGAGATTTTCTTCTTGCTGTTCCCAATTCCTCTCTGGGGACTCGACTCGACCCACAGGCCATTCGGATTGGTGTTGCTCTTCGCCTAGCCGCCCCCATACTCACCGAACATAGGTGTATTTGCGGCAGGGCGACGGCTGACCAATTCGGACTTCATGGTCTAGTGTGTCACACATCAGAAGGGAAGTATGCTAGACATGAGGAGGTCAATGACATCATAAAGAGAAGCCTCGCCACAGCCCGTTGCCCAGCTCAACGGGAACCCCAAGTGCAGAGGTCTGATGGAAGTCAAAAGCGTCCTGATGGAGCCACCATGCTACCCTGGAAGGATGGTAAGCAGATTGCTTGGGACTACACCTGTGCTGCCACATTGGCAGACACCTACCTGCCACACTCCTTAGCCGAAGGGGGTGGAGCTGCCAGCCACAGGGAGACCCAGAAGACCCGCAAATATGAAGACCTTCCCTCTTGCTATAACTTCATCCCAATAGGGTCGGAGACCCATGGAGCATGGGGCAATTGTGCTCTAAAGTTTCTCAAGGAGCTGGGTGGAAAACTCATCATAGAAACCAAGGACCACAGGGCGACCAGTTTCCTCTTTCAGAGACTCAGTGTTGCGATCCAGAGGGAAAATGCCTGCAGTATTCTGGGCACGCGGCCCACTGCCGGGGAGTTGGACGAAGTATTTGACATGTAGCTCTGAGTTATCTATGTTGTTTTACTCCCAATTGTATTTTGTCTTGAAATAAAGTTTATATATATATATATATATATTCAAGCTTTCTGTAGAGTTCGTGAGCCACATTTTGTCTTAATCAAGGCATTCTCTGCTCTAAATATCTTTTCCAGTCATTCTAACTCGTTGAAAATTTACACTTTTATCTGTTATCCTAATCTCTGAGTATCTCGAAAGGTATGATCATGTCTCCCATGGTGAGAGTCTTAGCTGGGATGCTGGGGAGAGAGAGAGGAAACAGAGTTTCACTGCTGAAAATTTGCTGAACGAGGAAATATACTCGCCATTTAAACCAAAGAAAGTGTTGGGGTCCTCTGGGAGAGGGGTGGACCCAGCGCACACGAATACCGGCTCGCAGTCAGTGGCCTTTTCATATGCCAGCCGCTGCAGTGCCAGTCTCCACTGCTGTGTGACTCCGTCAATGAAGACCCTTCCTGCTCATGGTTCACAAGAAAAATAAATACTCACAAATCTTAAATAGGGTTTTTCTTTTATCTAAACTTTAGGTTAATCTCTGCCTGCCTGCCTGCCTACCTACCTACACACACACACATACACACACACACACACACACACACACACACACACACACACTCACTGCTGGCGCATTTACTTCCATAGTAAATTCAGCTGCAGCATTACCGCAACATACAGAAAGCACAGGCAGCGTATGGTATTCACAACATACGCTCAGCACACATGACTCGCTTAGCGAAGGGATTTCAGCTTACCTACCACTCTAATTAGGGTGACCGAGGATATAAGGGGGTTATAACTTAAGTAGTTACACAAAAGCAACATAAACACAACTCAATCCAGGTTATTATAAACAGTACTAAAGAGCCATGATGTTTAGGAAAATGGTAGTTTGTGTATGATGACAACAATGATGTTTGAGCTATATTAGAGGAAATGGGCAGCAGGATGATGTTTCTCTGTGTAGAATTAATCGCCGTGTGTGTGTGTGTACTCACCTAGTTATGGTTGCAAGGGTCGATTCACAGCTCCTGGCCCCGCCTCTTCACTGGCTGCTACTAGGTCTCTCTTGCTCCATGAGCTTTAGCATACCTCTTCTTAAAGCTATGTATGGATCCTGTCTCCACTACATCACTTCCCAGACTATTCCACTTTCTGATAACCCCTTGTTGCTGTGTCCCATCTCTGGAACATTCTGTCTCTGTCCACCTTGTCAATTCCTCTCAGTATTTTATATGTAGTTATCTTATCATCCCCTATCTCTCCTGTCCTCCAGTGTCGTCAGGTCAATTTCACTTAACCTCTCCTCGTAGGACATACCCCTTAGCTCCGGGACTAGTCTTGTTGCAAACCTTTGCACTTTCTCTAGTTTCCCTATGTGCTTGCCTTGGTGCGAGTGCCAAACTGGTGCTGCATACTCCAATAAGGCCTAACGTACACAGTGTACAGGGTCCTGAACGATTCCTTATTAAGATGTCGGAATGCTATTCTTAGGTTTGCTAGGCGCCCGTATAGTGCAGCATAGTGAGGTTTGTAGTCTCTGGCCCCCTAGACTGTACTCCGTCTGCGGTCTTCTTTGCCCTTCCCCAATCTTCATGATTTTGCACTTGGTGTTGTTGAACTGTAGGAGCCAGATTCTGAACCAGGCCTGCAGCCTGTCCAGATCCCTTTGTAGTTCTGTCTGGTCCTTATCCGATTGGATTCTTCTCATTAACTTCACATCATCTGCAAACAAATACCAGACACAGCACCTGTGGAACCCCGCTCGTCACAGGCGCCCACTCTAACACCTCGCAACATACCATTACTTGCTGCTGTCTTCCTGACAGGTATTCCCTGCTCCATTGCAGTGCCTTCCCTGTTATCCCTGTCTGGTCCTCCAGTTTTTGCACTAATCTCTTGTGTGGAACTGTGTGAAACGCCTTCTTACTGTCCAAGAAAATGCAATTTACCCACCCCTCTCTCTCTCTTGTCTTACTGCTGTCGTCAGGGTTTGTGACACAGAATTTCCCGTCCCTGAAACCGTGCTGGTTGTCGTTGATAATCTCATTCCTTTTTAGGTGTTCCACAAGTCTTCCGATAATCTTCTCCATGACTTTGCATACTATACATGTCAGTGACACTGGTCTGTAGTTAAATGCTTCGTGTCTGTCTCCTTTTTTTTTAAAAATTGGGACTACATTTGTTATCTTTCATACCTCAAGTAGGCGCCCTGTTTCGATAGATGTGTTGAAGATTGTTGTTAGGGGTACACATAGCGCCTCTGCTCCCTCTCTCAGGACCCATGGAAAGATGTTATCCGGCCCCATCGCCTTTGAGGTATCTAGCTCGCTTTCCAGCCTCTTCACTTCTTCCTTGGTTGTATGTATTGTGTCCAACACTTGATGGTGTACCCCACCTCTCCGTCTTTCTGGAGTCCCTTCTGTATCCTCTGTGAACACTTCTTTGAATCTCATGTTGAGTTCCTCACATACTTCGCGGTCGTTTCTTGTGATCTCTCCTCCTTCCTTCCTCAGCCTGATCACCTGATCCTTGACTGTTGTGTTCCTCCTGATGTGGCTGTACAACAGCTTCGGGTCAGATTTGGCTATCCCTGCTATGTCATTTTCATATTGTCGTTGGTCCTCCCTTCTTACCTGTTCACATTCATTTCTGGCTCTTCGATTTCTATCCTTATTCTGCTGGGTTATTTGCCTTCTATACTACTTCCATTCTCTAGCACACTTGGTTTTGGCCTCTCTACACCTTTGGGTGAACCAAGGGTGCGTGCGTGCGTGGCATGGAGGCGGATATATATATATATATATATATATATATATATATATATATATATATATATATATATATATATATATATATATATATATATATAATATATATATATAATATATGTGTCGTGCCGAATAGATAAAATTGGTTAATTAGCAAGAACTCATTTAAAATTTAGTCCTTTCTAAAATTTTCTCATATGCGTTTAAAGACATTTTTTTTCATTTATGTTAATGTAAAAATTAATAATTTTGTACCAAAAGCACCTTAGAAAATTTACCTAACCTTATTTTAACAAGAGCAATTTAATTTAGCCTAATCCAACTTAATATATTTTAGATAAGTTTACAATAATTTAATAAACACAATGAAATATATTTTTTCGTTAGGTTCAGAATGATTTTTGCAAAATTATTGCATATACAAATTTTCGCTTGCCTTATTCGGCAAGAAGAGCGTTGCTATTTAAGCCAAATCACGTTTTATCTTTTCGGCACGGCATATATAATATATATATATATATATATATATATATATATATATATATATATATATATAGATATAGATATAGATATATATATTATCCTCTCTCGTCTCCTACGTCGCACACTACAAAATGGTTGAGGTAGAATTAACTAAGAACCCCTACTGTGCTCGCCAGTTTATGGGTGCTGTATCTGAGTCTCAGCTGCTGTGACAGTGGTGGGAGGAAGTGGTCTAGAAGTAGTAGTTGTAGTAATATTTATTTCGTCATTCTTTCGAACCATTTATAATTTGCACACACATTTATCAACAGGAAAGTAGTACGCACTCTGGCTGTCTCTTTCATCCCTTTTCCCCCAACCCGTCACTCCTCTCCTCCTCCCCACCCCATAATTCCTCTTTCATACTTCCCTTTCTTATAACCACAATGACCTGGTCCCTAACACGGACGTCGCCGCTCAGGCAATCGCGTGCCGAAAATGAAACAGCGTGAAGCGTTGGAGCGATTTATTGTCTGCCGCGTGAAAGAGCTGAGCCCCGCCCTGGTGGAGCACGGAAATCTGCATACCAGGTAGCATGTGAACAAGGATAAGCGTGTGCTTAAACCCGGGTTAGACTAGTGACATTTCAACAACTGTACCCCTGCACCGTCATAACATACACCCATACCAGTATCAACTCATTGTATTCGTGATTGACTGAAAATCTCGACCATATAGTGTAAGTAAGGAATGGCTTCTGTGGGCCCAGCCAGCGTCAGTGAAGGTCCAAAATGAGTGTATTGGAGTATTCACTTATGCTCTTAGAATTTATAAATGTTACAGAACCTATCTTCTCAGTGGTTAACACTTCGAAGCGTCCAGGGGATGTGAACACATTCTTGATGAAGAAATATGGAAAGCAATATGCGAAAAGTGAGAAAGATCTGAATGTGTTTAGCCCCAATTATTGCTCAAATTAGTTATCCTACATAACACACTCACCCGTCAGGTGCAGGTGCGTCTCCAATCCAACCTACCCCAGCATTTTCCTCCTCTACCCAGCTACATCTGTTTGATAATTGACAAAACCCATTGTGTGGGCGAAACGTAGTCGAAAAAGGATGGCATTATACAGCATTTGTATTTAATTCTTCCACAGGTCAGAATAAAAAAGTTAGGGAAAATGCCTAGCAGGTCACGGAAATAACGGCGATGGATCGTTAGTTGGTAATGTTTATCCTTAGAGCAAATGCTTTCCTCCCTCTTTCATTATAATACGAATGCACCACCTGTTCCAATTACTTAATACCTCAAGATCCGGAAACCAACAAATAGAGTTAGAGAGATGCAGGCACCACAAGGGCTTCGTGGATTTAGTAACTGTTCAATACATGATTCTTGTTAACACAATTTGATGCGCTCACGAGAGAGTGCGAATTAGTGCGCGTAAGGAGGGCAATGAGTGAGGAGGTGAGAAAGGAAGGGATGATGGAAGAATATGAGTTTAGCACACTGGAAAGCGAAAGGAATGAAGCAGGGGACGTGGGAGAATACGAGTAAAGCATACAGGAAAGTGAAAGGGAGGAAGAACAACAGAAATACTACAATTGATGACTGTTGGTAGGAAAACAAGGATATTGGGTTTTGAAGAGAAGAAAATGTATAAAAAAATATTAAGTGTAATAAGAGAGAGAGAGAGAGAAAGAGAGAATATTTTACACCTAAGAATACCGAGACTAATAAGAACAACACATTACAATTAAATCACTCTAAATTAAAGGAGAAAGCTCCGTGGAACAGCAATAAAGCAAAATTTCTGAGACACTTGACACGCCACAAGAATGCAATATTGGGCCATGTAAGTGAATTTCACGAGATCACAGGGTCACGAGAGGAGGCATTATGTGTCTTTGACAGCCTTGTAAAGCCTTACCTCACTGAACTCTGCTCAAAGGATTAGTCTTTTATTTAACACTTGTGACAGCCTCGAAAGATGTTATTTTATTCATTTTTTTTATCTTACCCTCTGATTAAAAGATATGGAAAAATACACAAATTCAGTATTATGCAATTTTTCCAGTGTATAAGATGTATAATATGTTCGTTCGGGGAATGAGATTCTAAATCGAGTAAACGTGTATACTAATGCTACCCTCTACCACTGTACTGTGATGGCTGGTTCCAACCTTATCCATTCCTTGAAGTTACAATCGTTTACTGGCGTCGAAAATTTTAGCTTGCTTCCCGCAAGGCGGGTTAAAATATTAAGGGTTCGATCCCCGGCTAGTGACAGTATGTTAATAGCTTTAAAACCATTCTTTCGTTGATGCATTAATATGTATATGTGATATATATACATATGTCGTGGCGAATAGGTAAAATTGGTCAATTAGCAGGAACACATTTAAAATTAAGTCCTTACTATAATTTTTCTCTTATACGTTTTAAGATATATTTTTTTCATTTATCCTAATGTAAAAATGAATTATTTTGCACCAAAAGAAAACTTACATAATATTATTATAACAAGCAAAATTAAACTTAACCTAATCCAACTAAATATGTTTTAGATAAGTTTACAACAATTTAATAACAAACAAACACAATGAAATATTTTTTTTCGTTAGGTTCAGAATGATTTTTGCGAAATTATTGTTTATACAAATTTTCGCAAGTTTATTATATATATATATATATATATATATATATATATATATATATATATATATATATATATATATATATATATATATATTTGGCAGAGTTAAGCTTTATCTCATCCTCATGCATGAACAACTAGAGATTTTACAGCTAGGAATTCAGAGCAGGAAATATACACACTGATTCTGGCCGACGAGACTCGAACCTGAACTATGACAAGTACGCAGTGCTTACCGACCGTACACATGGTCAATCCCGGCTCAGTTTCGCGATTAACGCAGCTTTCAGGCAGAAGGCACAGCCATCTCATCCGATCAGACACAACTAAATTTACAATGCTAAATTGCAGAGGGCGAAATATATATATATATATAATTAAAACGTAGCAGGTAGGTGTGTGCTGTATAATGGCGTGTCTGGCTGCTAGAAGACAGAATAAAACCCCAACTGCTTCATGTGCTGTATAGCCCAAACAGCCTTATTTTTTTTATTAACACATCGGCCGATTCCCACCAAGGCAGGGTGGCCCGAGAAAGAAAAACTTTCATCATTCACTCCATCACTGTCTTGCCAGAGGGGTGCTTTACACTCCAGTTATAAAACTGCAACATTAACACCCCTCCTTCAGAGTGCAGACACTATACTTCCCATCTCCAGGACTCAAGTCCGGCCTGCCGGTTTCCCAGAATCCTTTCATAAATGTTACTTTGCTCACACTCCAATAGCACGTCAAGTATTAAAAACCATTTGTCTCCATTCACTCTTATCAAATACGCTCACACATGCTTGCTGGAAGTCAAGGCCCCTCGCACACAAAACCTCCTTTACCCCTTCCCTCCAACCTTTCCTAGGCCGACCCCTACCCCGCCTTCCCTCCACTACAGATTTATACACTCTCGAAGTTATTCTGTCTCGTTCCATTCTCTCTACATGTCCGAACCACCTCAACAACCCCTCCTCAGCTCTCTGGATAATAGTTTTGGTAATCCCGCACCTCCTCCTAATTTCCAAACTCCGAATTCTCTGCATTATATTCACACCACACATCGACCTCAGACATGACATCTCCACTGCCTCCAGCCTTCTCCTCGTTGCAACATTCATCACCCATGCTTCACACCCATATAAGAGTGTTGGTATAACTATACTCTCATACATTCCCCTCTTAACTTCCATGGACAAAGTTCTTTGTCTCCACAGACTCCTCAGTGCACCACTCACCTTTTTCCCCTCGTCAATTCTATGATTCACCTCATCCTTCATAGACCCATCTGCTGACACGTCCACTCCCAAATATCTGAATACATTCACCTCCTCCATACTCTCTCCCTCCAATCTGATATCCAATCTTTCGTCACCTAATCTTTTTGTTATCCTCATCACCTTACTCTTTCCTATATTCACTTTCAATTTTCTTCTTTTACACACCCTACCAAATTCATCCACCAACCTCTAGGCCTTATTGCCTAATAAAAATAAATAAAATGACAGACCTATATGTGTAAAAAAATTGTTATATATATTGGGTTTGGTAGCAAACATAACCATATCAAACCTAATTATCTTCCATTCACCATGCGCTAAAATAATAATAATAATAATAATAATTATAGTAATATATTAATAATAATCATCATATCCAAAGTTTTTAAGATATTTTAGTGACAAACAGGTTAGCAGCATTAAAAGATCCTCAGTAGACACTTGGTTTCTAAATATTAGGGAGAATAGTGGATAACTGATACTCACAGTTGCTAATTTGTCGGTCAGTTTGTTAGGCAGTCTGTAAGTCAGTTATTCTGTCAGATATAATTCTCTCTCCCCCTCTCTTCCCTCCCTCCCTTCTACAGTCATTTATTTTTCTCACTGTGTAGGTTTTATCCAACTCACGTGTAAAGTGAGTAGTAGAACCTTGACGACTACAACAAGCATCATGGAAATTCTATTTACGCTGAAGCTGATAATATCTCTCCTCACTGAGTTATCCCTCAGAGCTGAAAATTGATTCAGAACGTGCAGGTGGTTTTCATGAATACATTTACTTTGTGCAACGTTTCTATTTCTGTTCCTACTTCTATATAGATGCGGTCGTTCTTTTCCCTAGAGGAATGAATTTTTATTTTCCCGAGGTTTTTCTTGCAGCTGCTGGAGACACTAAAGAATTTATGGATTGTGCATCTTGTAACGTTTTATGCGGGCATTTGCTTACTACATTTGTTTCCGTACTGTATTTTAGTACTTTCTTAATGTATATTTTTTGCAGCGAGCCATCAGTGTACATAGGAAAACCATGTGAGTGCAACTGAAAATTTTTTAGTTAAGAAATAGCCCCCAGAAGGACATATTTAAACCTTTTAATTTCATTTACTTTCCGGTTCACTGACACTAGGCCTATCTGCCTGTCTCTCTGTCTCTACCTGTTGATTCTTCTTTTAAGTTCTGGACAGAGCAGCGATAGTAATCCTCTTTTCTATGTGGCACCAGTCACTGGATGTATTCAAAATCTACTGTATAGTAACATGGGGTTTTGTTGGCACCTCTCTCCGCTTATGACACTGGAACCTCCTTGTAAAATTATATGATCTGTGAGTCTCTAGCTCCGCTCTGCACCTGCGTGACTATCTGCTAGGTCGAGCTCTTAGTGTAGTTCACAACGAAGAGGAGTTTGTACGTCATTCTACCTGCGCCATCGTATCGCAAGAGTACGTCTGCTCCATTGCCTAATCCCTCGAATTACTCGCGTTTGAAACTTTCTCACAACTTGTGGATATTAGAAAAATAACTCTAATTCACTAAATAAAAGATTTGACTAAATAAAATATCACCTTTGTCTCAAACTTTAAAGTGTTTCTTACTCGTAAATAATTTAAATGAAAATTGTAAACACTTTTTCATAACCATTTTTTTTCCACGAGGTAATTTACCTTTTGTGCAAGTATCTCCTCTTGTAATATCCTTCCTTCCTTCAGCCTAGAGGAGCACTCTATTCCTGAGTTAGTTAATTAAAATTATTATCTTTGCAAAGGTCGACAAGTTGGTTATGCAAAATACATTTATACCAAGCACTTCCAGGCACATCTAAAAATATATATATATATATATAGTGAAGGTCAGGAGATAAGGATAAAATGGGATGGGACCCTATTCACAGAATATTGATAAGGAGGGTTGTTAAGAAATCATTAGAATATTACAAGTTGTTAAATGTAAATAGGTTGGACTAGGTAATGTTTGTCAGGAAACTGGACAAGTGTTACCTGATGCGGGTCTTGGTTATATGACTCACAGCTAGAGCTTTTGGTCATCTGAACGAGTCCTTCCACTGACTTACCAGTCCACCTCTTTAAAAATCATGGTTATAATTATAACCATTGACAATGTATATAGTACACAACCCGCACATAGGGAAAAGAAACTTGTGACGACGTTTCGGTTCGACTTGGACAATTAACTACTTAATGGTCCGAGTAATTTGTGTTTTCCAGTCACGGTATTGACTTTTTGCTCTTTAATGCAACTAGTGCCCTGACAAAGGCTCTGTGACATTACACAGCATTATCATGACCACCGGAGGAACGTGATATCTTAAACCAGCCACTTCCTTGTATATACAGAAAGAATATACATGAAAACAAGTGGAAGACAGCCACTAAGGTACCAATTAAGAAAATATTATCACAACGGCAGACCGGTAGCCATAATATGTACGGTTTGAAGGTGAAGATGATAATAAAGATATGCAGTATCTGGAGACCAGGAACCTTATAAAACACCAGCACGAATTCAGCGATGAAAAATCCTGTCCCATTATTTTAATATTATGAGACTGAGTGAAATATACCCGGGGAGAGAAGGGAGGATAGAATAAATCCACTGGCATCATCTTGGGCACAGTGCCGAACAGGAGACTCGTACCTAAACTGTGAATCAATTAGCGATATATGTGAATCAGACAAAGTTGGAGCAGCAAAACGAAACAAAATAATTCCTCAGAGTAACAAAACTCCTATGGTCGCACTTTTGCTGAGGTAAATTTGATTCTCATCAGTCTTAAACCGCAGGCGGTGACGAGTCTGCGGTTGGAAATTGTAAATACAGAGAGAAGACGAGTGTTTGTGCGAGGGGGAACAAACGGTATGTGTAACGGAAATGAGCCGTTGGACGTTTTAGTGGCGTGGAAGGAAATGGAAGGGAAAGGGTGAAAATTCGAGAGACTGTGACTGGGTAGTGTAGTCTGCAATCAATGACGGGGGATGAGCGAGGAGGTGAGGTTGAGGGCAGTGGAACCAAGCTTTTAGAAGAGTACAAGTGGTGAAAATAATGCGAGAGGCACTGCCGTGTGTGTGTGTGTGGTACTGCCGTGTGTGTGTGTGTGGTACTGCCGTGTGTGTGTGTGTGGTACTGCCGTGTGTGTGTGTGTGGTACTGCCGTGTGTGTGTGTGTGGACTGCCGTGTGTGTGTGTGGTACTGCCGTGTGTGTGTGTGTGTGGTACCCTGCCGTGTGTGTGTGTGTGTGTGGTACTGCCGTGTGTGTGTGTGGTACTGCCGTGTGTGTGTGTGGTACTGCCGTTTGTGGACTGGTGTGTGTGTGGTACTGCCGTGTGTGTGTGTGTGGACTGCCGTGTGTGTGTGTGGTACTGCCGTGTGTGTGTGTGTGGTACTGCCGTGTGTGTGTGTGTGGTACTGCTGTGTGTGTGTGTGTGGTACTGCCGTGTGTGTGTGTGGTACTGCCGTGTGTGTGTGTGTGGTACTGCCGTGTGTGTGTGTGGTATTGCCGTGTGTGTGTGTGGTACTGCCGTGTATGTGTGTGTGTGTGGTACTGCCGTGTGTGTGTGTGGTATTGCCGTGTGTGTGTGTGGTACTGCCGTGTGTGTGTGTGTGGTACTGCCGTGTATGTGTGTGTGTGGTACTGCCGTGTATGTGTGTGTGTGTGGTACTGCCGTGTATGTGTGTGTGTGTGGTACTGCCGTGTATGTGTGTGTGTGTGGTACTGCTGTGTATGTGTGTGTGTGTGGTACTGCCGTGTGTGTTTGTGTGTGGTAGTCGTGTGTGTGTGTGTGTGTGGTACTGCCGTGTGTGTTGTGTGGTACTGCTGTGTGTGTGTTGTGTGTGTGTGTGTGTGTGTGTGGTGGTGTGTGTGTGTGATGTGTGCAGAGTACTGCTGAGTGTGTTTTGTAGAGTACTGCTGTATGTATGTGGTACTGATGTATGTGTGGTACTGCTGTATATATGTGTGCAGTACTGCTGTGAGTGTGAGTGCAGCACTGCTGTGTGTGTGAGTGGTACTGCTGTGTGTGTGTGTCTGTTGTACTATTGTGTGTATATGTGAGTGTGTACAATACCGCTGTGTTGCACAGCTGTGTATGTTGTACTGCTGTGTGAGAGACCCCCCCTAGGCTAATACATTATTTTCCCCATTAAAATAAATGGGTACGTCAACTGTGTGGTGCTACCCTGGTCTACATGATACTTACACAGAGATAACGCACAAAAGGTGCCAGAGAGGAAGAAAACCGAGGACAAACAGGAGGAAGATTGCATGAGGGGTATATGGAAAAGAAGTGTGTAAGAGGGAAGTACACATGCAGTCGTGTGAGTTTCAGTTCTGTCATCTGACACATTGCCATTGCTGTTCTTGACTCGCCTAGGCCGTGTCAATATAATATATGAGTCACTTAAAATAGTGAATTAAGTATACTTCCCATGGATTATTATTTTTATTTTTTTATTTTATTATTTTTATTTTGATATTTTAAATTACTCATGTTATAATAGCGGAAAATCACTAAAACCGTAAGGGAAATAATAATAAAATACAAATTCTACTACTAACTACAACAATAACAACATCTACTACATCTCTTTCCACAAACAGCTGAAAAATCTTGAAATAAATAAATACCATCATATGCGACACTCGTAAATTTGCAGTTCTTAATCACCAGGTGAATGATCCACATTGTCCCTTTCAACCTGGATGCGACCTGTGTGGAGAGTCCTTGGCAACAATGTTTCCTTATTGATTCACTCAGAGTTGATCACTTGTTAGCTAGATAGCTAGTTCAATATCAGTCGAGTGTATGCGGATCTTCAAGAATACCCTAATGCATAAATTCGGAATTAAATTATATGTACTGATACATAAAGTATATATACTGAAAGGTGGGAATTTATCGGTGTACATGTCGTGCCGAATGGGTAAAACTTGCGATTTTGGCTTAAATAGCAACTCTCTTCTTGCCTTATAAGGGAAGCGAAAATTTGTGTATGCAATTTCGCAAAAATCATTCTGAAGCTGACGAAAAAAAATATATTTCATTGTGCTTGTTTATTATTAAATTATTGTAAACTTATCTAAAATATATTTAGTTGAATTAGGCTAAATTATATTGCGCTTGTGATAACAAGGTTAGGAAAATTCTCTAAGGTTCTTGTGATACAAAATTGTTAATTTATACATTCACATAAATGAAAAAAAATATATTTAAACATGTAAGAGAAAATTTTAGATAGAACTTAATTTTAAATTAGTTCTTGCTAATTGACCATTTTTTTCTATTCAGCACGATATATATAATATATAAAATCGAGAAATTCCCACTTCTGTGTATATACCTATAGGCGTAAGGTAGTGGATTTTTGTGGGGGGGGATATAAAAATTAGAATTTTACGTTACGGCAAACAACGCCTAAAATTAACAAATTATTCGTAAAGCAGCTGTCATAACAGAAGTTAACTCGTGTTTTTCATAAATACAAATAAAACAATAACAGGAATCAAATAAGTAACATTTTAGCCCACAAGAGGTTTGTGTTTTTGTTTACGTTAATCCTGATTTCAGAAAGACTCCTTGACTGGTGGTAAACAGGTGGCATAACACCTTAAAGACCCACGTGTGTCAGTAGGCTTTAAGTCCAATTAACCAACCAACCAATAACTAATGCCACTACGATATCAAGGCAAATACCACATCAAACTTCAAAGTAAATTTCAATCTGACTGATTTCCGGACCAGGAAGGAGCATAGAAATAAGTCTGTAAAAAGGAGACGTTGCTAATGTACACACACTGTGGCAGACTAATTCTTGAGCAGAAGTCTGCCAGCATTACTCATCACCTCTTACTATCGAGATTTGAACGCCCCTCTATTCAAGTTTCATGCTGCAGTACAGCATATTCGAAAGTCTTTATTTTAAACAAAATTTACGCGGATATACAATAAGCTCTGTTGTAAACTCCCTCAATATACTACGATTGTTTCGTAAATGCGATATATAAAGTACATCAAAACAGCTCGTGTTGAACCCTGCTTAGTGTTATTCAGTTACGGAGGCACCTTTTTTTTTTTTTATCCCATTTACAAAAAATCCAACTACAGTGGACCCCCGGTTTACGTACTCCTCAAAACTCGACCCATTATGTAAGTGTATTTTTGTAAGTGCTTTTGTAAGTGTATATTTGGGGGTCTAAAAGGACTAATCTAATTTACATTATTCCTTATGGGAATAAATTCGTTCGGTAATGGCACTTGAACAGCATTCTGGAATGAATTATGGTCGCTAACTGCGGGTCCACTGTATGTGGAGGAGCTTTATGAAAGATCTTACGTAATACCAAAAAAAAAATCACTGATAAGTTAAGCATCTTTTATTTTTGTTTACTTTTTGTGCGAATCTGAGGCAATTTACCCAAAATCTTCCCTTCCTTGTTATTTCCCGAGTCCTCCCTCATCCCTCCTGTACGCTTCTGTTTATATCCTTTGTGTGGAAATTTATTTTCTTCCAACACATAACATTATATATAATCGCAAAATATTTAACTACTTTCCTTTCAGAAAATGAGCATTCCATTAGTCACTGAGCATCCCATTAGTCACTGAGCATCCCATTAGTCACTGAGCATCCCATTAGTCACTGAGCATCCCATTAGTCACTGAGCATCCCATTAGTCACTGAGCATCCCATTAGTCACTGAGCATCCCATTAGTCACTGAGCATCCCATTAGTCACTGAGCATCCCATTAGTCACTGAGCATCCCATTAGTCACTGAGCATCCCATTAGTCACTGAGCATCCCATTAGTCACTGAGCATCCCATTAGTCACTGAGCATCCCATTAGTCACTGAGCATCTCATTAGTCACCGAGCATCCCATTAGAGTCACTGAGAAGTCCATTACAGCAACTATGCAACCCATTACAGCAACTATGCAGCCCATTACAGTACCATGCAGCCCATTACACCAACTCTGCAGCCCATTACAGCAACTATGCAGTCCATTACAGCAACTATGCAGCCCATTACAGCAACTATGCAGCCCATTACAGCAACTATGCAGCCCATTACAGCAACTATGCAGCCCATTACAGCAACTATGCAGTCCATTACAGCAACTATGCAGCCCATTACAGCAACTATGCAGTCCATTACAGCAACTATGCAGTCCATTACAGCAAATAAAATTTTCATCACAACAGCACCAGTGTATAATTGTATTTACATATCTTCGTGTTACTTAAATTAAAATTGCTTTCTTTGACCAACCAAACTGTGATGATAACTAAGTGATCATCTGAGAAACATAAGCATGGCAGTTTTCTCTTGAGTTTACTTATTTCATGGTGATTGTCTTAGTTGTTGTGAAGGGTTCTTGTTTCAAGGAACTGGAGACACCAGAAGCTACTCACCCACTCTGATCAAACCAGAATCCCTCACTCCCAAGACTGACCTATAATCTGAGACTAATGGTTATAATCATAACCATGATTTTGAAAGAGGTGGTAAACCAGCGGAAGGCCTCGGTCAGATAACCAAAACCTCCAGGGAAACTTGACGATATCCTTACCCTACCAGTGAAGTTTCCCAGCTCAGGCTAACAGATTTTATGACGAAGTGTAAAATCCACCCTGTGTGATGGAATATGGCAGGGAAAACATTGTTGTCTGTTAGGGAACAAAAAGGCACAATACAGTGCCTGAAACAATACAGAAATAACCCGCACACAGGAGAAAGAAGCTTACAACGACGTTTCGGTCCGACTTAGACCGAACTACATAACTCATACATAACAGGGTAGCATCACACTGCCAAGAAATACACTACTGTTTAATATTACATAAAAAAAAACCGCGCCACCTATTGCTTTTCGATTTCCATTACGATAGGCCGTTTCACACGGTGTTTTCATTAACATAACCTCCTTCAATGGTGATTCTGGTGCAACGTAACTGGCGGTGAATGGCCCTAAACGACCGCCTCTTAGGGCCTCTATGGTTCCCCAGCTCTTCATAGGAGGAGCATCCAAGCTGGCGAAGATCACTTGATCCTGGGAATTAGTGCTGCCCTCAGCTCTCTGGGATCAAACATGAATACTTCCTATTACCCTAGAGGAGAGGTCTCTCTACCCATGAAAACAAAAGCTTCAGTCAGCGTGTGTATACTCACCTAGTTATAATTGCGATAGTCGAATTTCAGCTCCTGACCCCTATTTTTAATTGCTTACGAAGGTTTCACATTTTTCTTGCTTCATGTGCTCTGTCGTATCTTAACTTAAAGCTGTGCGTCTCGTATTGTGTGCGCGTGTGTGCATGCGCGAGCCCCATGTGTGAGTATATTTAAGTGCACTTATAAATAAATGAGAGCATAGATATTATCAGCTTGCACGTCTATAACTCAAGCCAGTATTATAAACAGAATTGCTGCTCTATTATTCTTGTCATATAAAAATCATTAAAGCTACAGAAAGGAATGATGTAAAATTATTAACAAATGTATGCATATATTTTAAAGTTTAAATTTTAATTTCAAAGATTTTTTTCCGAAATATACTCTCAGTAGAAAACAGACAAAAATGGTAGGAAAACACCTGCTTCTCCTGTTCACCTTGCAGTATATACATACACGGGACTCAAAATAGCCTATTGTAGACCGCATCCCAGGAAGTGAACCAAACTACACCTAAAATGAAATAAGCCACACTGTGTTGGCTTTCTCAAGCCATCCCGCGCTAATATCCTTCCAAGGTTAATAATCTGGAGAAAGTATTCTCCTCTCCCCTCACGCATCGGTTTATGAGGAACGTAATATCTTAGGGACGATCCAGAAAGGAGAT
This sequence comes from Cherax destructor, assembly GCA_009830355.1. Classification (NCBI taxonomy): domain Eukaryota; kingdom Metazoa; phylum Arthropoda; class Malacostraca; order Decapoda; family Parastacidae; genus Cherax; species Cherax destructor. Next base: position 100,746 of record WNWK01001100.1, on the reverse strand, counting down.
TAGTATGAATTATTCAGTATGTGAAGACGTGAGTGTGTGTGGTAGGAGAATAAGTTATACACTACACAGCCAGCTGCAGCAGCACTGCTAGTGGAAGTGTTAGCCATGTTTCCTTCTGTTGTTGCCTGTGTTCACCCAGCAGTAAGTTAGTACTTGGGTATTAGTGGCCTTACAGCTGTTGCCCCCTCTCCTCTAAGCAATAAGTAGGAACCTGAGTGTTAGCCGACTATTGTGATTCTTGTCTTAGGGAAGAGAATCAAAGGACCCCGATGTAAATAAGCCAGTCTGAATGAGTGGCTTTCTTGTGTTATATTGGGTTACTGGCTCATCAGGTTATTAATCAGAATAAAATCATCCTCTTCTTTTTCACCCTCTGCTCAAGAAATTTTGGTACAGCCTCAAGTATACAAGAGCACTTGAGCTAATTCTTTTCCCTTGGAAACAGGGAATGGCTGCAAGTTTTTTTGTACTCACGCACGCAAGCAAGCGCGCGTGTGCGTGTGTGTGTGTGTACTTACCTATTAGTGGCTACAAGAGGTTGAGTCTCACTCCCACCACCAAAGCCACCCCCCCCACTATCAACCTTCCTCAACACCCCCTTCTTCTACCACCACCCGTCACCGCTCCCACAATGACAACAACACTCACATCACTACCACCACCACAAGAACAACACATCACTATCACTACCACCACCACAACAACTATAACCACTTTAACAACCAACATCACCACAAACGTAACTTCCACAACCACCATAGAAACTACCATAACAACTACCTCCACCACAAACGCAGTGTCCACCAACTCCCCCACTGCAACCACCATCACCCTGTATTGTCAACATTACGAACATTCCTGGCCAGGGCTTCAACACACGTTCATCAGAACGGCAGCTTCGAAATTCAGCGATGCAGGCCGTACACACCTAATAAATTAAATCAACTAATTACTGGGATCAAGCAACGTGTAGTGATTATCAGTTAATTAATGACGCATACCGTGCCTTCATCAGCAAGCGTACTCATGATTTTGTTGCTAAATACGTAGTTAGGTACCCTGAGCTATTCATTAGGTACAACTGATACACATTCAAGCAAACCTGAATATTACCTTCTTGAAAGAGTTCCAGCGACTTTTCTAAGCATGCTAATACTGCGTTCTTGGTGAAGCGATAAATCGGTAGGGGTCATGCAGCTCCAGTGAAACGTAATGATTAGGAAGAGGAGGGTAGGGGTAATTCCTTGGATTAAGAGCCCTTCACCAGCATCAAGGCTTCTGTATCTTCTCTCTCTTTTCAATTCCTCTGTTTGGAGCTACGAAAGTTTTCCCTACAATGAGTTGGTGCTACTCTCCGTTTTCCCTGGATTATACCTGATTACCTCCTAGCTTAACAGACGTCCATAAAAATGCTAATACAGACACTACAAAATATTTGTCGAAAAGAAGACAGACATATATAAGGAATAAGAAAATTTATTCTGTGAAAGTAAAACCGAGACCAATAAAAAGAGGGAAATAAGTCTTTTTGGGAAAACATGACCAGCATCGTACCACCAGGTATAGTCCTCGTCCTGATATCTCACACATACAATTTTTATAATCAAACTCAATCAAAATGAATAAATTAGTGGTTATAACCCTAACTTTGAAAGGGGTGGAGGATAAAACCAACATAAGGTCTCTGTCAGATGGCCAAAAGCTCCAGCTGTGGGTCATTGTATGACTAATAATGGGTATTAAATAACACAGGATGGTTTAATATGAAATAACTTAATTTATCTGAGATAATAATGTCATTACTCATTACATGGCCTGTTGCGTTAGTTACTGAATGTCAAAGGCACTTGTCGATAGTGTGTTTGTGCGTGTGTCTGTCTGTGCGTCTTTATTTTTTATTTTTATTTATTTTTCCTTATTTTTCTCTACTTATCGCCTTTGCATCAAGCCATCATAAAAATAAATGTCTTCAAACAGCGCATGTTAAGAATTTGTTAAATGTTTAATTGAAGCGCTGAACTCGTGCGGGTTATTCAGCATAAGGAGAAGTAGAGGCTCGATCCTCCATCCATTATCAAGAGACAAACACGCTACCAGTTTACAGTGGCAGTGGTGTGGCAACATATGAAATAAATATAAGTAAAATATCAAGAAAGCACCAGCGTAACAAAATAAGCTGAAAAAATAAGTTAAAATTATTTGAAAATAAGTTAAAATCAGTAGAAAATAAATTAAAATTAGCTAAAAATTAGTTAAAATGTTAAAATTAGTAGAAAATGAATTTTAAACAATCGCAACAGCAAACTTAGGAAATGGACTAGAAGACGCAATATCGGGGGTTGGAACAATCCATACATATAATCCACACTTAAAAGAGTAAACTTATGCCGACATTTCGATCCGTTATAGACCATCATCTAGTTAGTTTAGACCTAACAATGGTCCAGGGACGAAAGGAACGTCGTTATATATTTGCATTTTTGAAAAGGGGGCTATTTGTGAATTCGCCCCAAAATCACAAAATGAGGAGTGTGGGATAAATATACAAAGAGCAGTAGCAAATGCTAGAAGGTGTAAATTGTTGTTGCAAATGAAAATGAGGGAAATAAACGTCAAGGAAAAACAGCTTCCTCCTAAGGGTGCCTTAAGGATCCACTTGTAAATAACAAAATAAGGGACAATACCGTGACTGGAACAATACACAAGTAACCCGCACATAGAAGAGAGGAGCTTACGACGACGTTTCGGTCCGACTTGGACCATTTACAAAGTCACACTAAATGGTCCAAGTCGGGCCGAAACGTCGTCGTAAGCTCCTCTCTTCTATGTGCGGGTTATTTGTGTATGGATACACTTGGATGAGGAAGTGATGGAAGCAGATTTCGTGCGCAGTTTGAGGAATGGGTACGATGCAGTCCTAGAGAACAGGGATTAAGTATAACCATTTGTTATTGAGAGATGGGAAACTAAATACACTCGCAGATACACACACACACACACACACACACACACACACACACACACACACACACACACACACACACACACACATATTGAAAACAACATTGCTTGAAGGCAAACACAGCATTTCATCCAGTGTAAACAAAAACAGTGCAAATAATACTTTTCATCACTATAGCCGTTATACATTTATCACCGTTATTCGTTACAAAAAAAAAATCTGCGTTTGTCACACCTCTGTTGAAATTCTAAACAGAAATATTACTGATATATTTCATATATCAG
>WNWK01001100.1:0-95000 GCA_009830355.1 Cherax destructor | reverse complement strand
AACCTTCTCCTCGCTCCAATGTTTAAAATCCATGTTTTATACCAATCTAACAGTGTTTTAAATATACATATATATATTTTGTTGTGTGTGTGTGTGTGTGTGTGTGTGTGTGTGTGCGCGTGTGTGCGCGCGCATGCACGCAGAATAAGGCAAAAATTTGTAGTTAAAATAATGACTTTAATACAGATCTATAGTGGCCACTAAGTATGTTTATGAATATTAAAAAAAGTTTAAAATACCGACAGGTTGTTAGGTAAGACACACATGCAACAGTTAGGTATCCTTATTTCGAAACGTTTCGCCTACACAGTAGGCTTCTTCAGTGGAGTACAAAGGTGAGATGTAATCAGTCCATCACCCTCGAAGACGTAGTTTTGAGGTGGTCAGTCCCTCAGCCTGGAGAAGAGTATTTGTTCCATAGTCTGAAACAATGTTTCAGACTAAGTTAGGTGTAGCATTGAAAATGGGTTGGGCAAATATTTTTGTTTTTGTGTCTCTTGCTTAAGAAGGACCTGCCTAGTATGGGCAAGTAGGCCAGCTATAGGTTCCTCCTTATTTTTTTTTATGGTAGTGGAGCTGTTAGATCCAAAGCAGCTTTCGTGGCCGACCAGAGCAGTGCTGATGCAGTGAAACTGTGAGGAGTAAGAGACGCGTACAGCGCTTAGGTATCACTATTATCGAAACTTTTCGCCTTCTTAGCAGGCTTCTTCACTCGAGAAATGTTTCAACTAAAACCTTACTAAAGTGATTCACCTGTGTCTAGCTCACCACCTTGTCGGTGTTGTAGACAGACACAGTAAAAAATTGTTGGAGTTCTGAAATTTGGCATAGTGTAGTATTGACCGTTTGGTGTAATACTGACCTTTTGGTCATTACTGACCTTCTCAACTGTAGCTGAGCAGACCGTTTTTCCTGCTGAATATCTTTTCTGATTCTATAACGTGGGTTGGAGAGAATCGAAAGAGCTGAACATCGTGCTTAGAGATGCGCTTTGATGAAATATCTTCCTGGTAAGCTTGCTGCACAGGCCAATTGTGCACCATTGTTCATTTAAGGGGATTTCCTGAGGTTCCTCGGAGCCGTCTCCTGGAGGATGAGGAGGAGGAAGAGGAGGAATATGAAGAGGAGAAAGATGTGAAGCGGAGGCTGGAGGTTGAGCGATAAAGTATACAATAAACAACGCAATATGTCATTTATGTTATTTGTTCCATCTATTTATATAGGCTGTGCCATCTATTTACGTATGTCCCATCAAAAGGGGATGCAGAGCCCAGGTGCTAATGTTACAGTAGCCATATAGGCAGTTGGTATATACGCTTTTGTTAGCATAAGCACCAAATTACGATTGAGTTATCGAATGTTGGTGACGGGTAAATATTCTCTTTAAGGTATTTGTAGTTTTTGTGAATATATGTTTGCTGAAAACGTTGATCCCGATGTAATGTGTGGTTCATTGTCAGAATACTTTGCTGCTGTGTACTCAACTATGTCTTGCTGAGTGAGTCGAGTCTCAGCTCTTGGTCACGCGCACGACTCCTGTAATCACATATATGTGAGTACACACATGTGGCACTCTCTCTCTCTCTCTCTCTCACAGACACAAATACACACACCCACCCCCACACACACACCCACCACAGCTTAACACACTAACATTATCGAACATAACACACATATTAGTTCCCTGGTGTTCGCTCTCTGTGATAGCTAGGATAAATATTTTCTCTAACCACAAAGAAAACCCCAAACTTTGAAGCACAAAAGGAAATTCGAACTGAGTAATTCGACCCTAGTTGTAGAAGCCTCTGAAGCAGGTGAACCAAATTCGGTAGACCACTTTGAAACGAGACATGAACTGGGTGAAAGAGGAGGGTTCGAAATATTCAATTTAAATTATTATTTATTAAAAAATCTTTGATCAACAAATTCTGAATGAGGGAATGAGAGAAAAACTTTCGTATTTATAATTGTTTTTATGAGAATTCGATCGTGCTGGAGTAATTTAATATCTCGCTTGAATTACACACTGAAATGTGTATTATCTTTGTTTACATATATTAAGATGTGTAAATATTTGTGTATATACATTGAGAGGTGTATGTCTACGTATATACAATGAGATGTGTACATACCCATGTATGCAATGAGAGTAAACATTGACTCCAATTTAAAGAGTTAAGTCGCTCTTTATGTTTAAGTACTTGTAAATTTCAGCCTGACTTTTTAAAGCCAAGAGTTGAGCAAAACGTCATAGGAAAAAAAATATAAAGTCTGCATATCGTGTCTTTTTACAAACATCTGTCGGCATTACTCCTGTACCTCTTGCAGAGTCGATTAGATTAGTGGGACTAGAACCCATGGCGAGTCAGTCCTGAAACCAGCAATCCAATGGGCTAGCCACTGTATTATAACAACGTAATAAGATTCATCTAACTACGTATATTTCTGTACTCTAGTTCATGAGTCTGGGAATTTGTGTCCGGATTACTGAAAGCAGCACAAAAAAAGACTTAAGGCCCATTACATTTTTGCAGAAACAGGAGAGTTAAAAAAAATGCTGTTGAGATTTTTCTCTCTGGGGAAAATGGTGTATGAAATTGCTACCTCCTAGGCAATCTAGATTCTACGTAGATAAGCGCACTGTTATGTATGCTGGCTGTGTATGATGTCTGTGAAAGAAATGCATGATTTATATTTATCCTTGTACGATATGTATTGCAGTTATAGCAGATGATACATGCTAGGTTATTGAAGCAGGCGATATTTTAAGCCCGTAGTGCTAAAGACAGTTACTTCCTTAGCCAGTTACCTTGTAAGCCAATGTTACCGTATATTACGGCAGCTATATTTTAGCCCAAGCGTATTGCAAACTAATGGTATTGCAAACTAGTGGTATTGCTAACTAGTGGTAACTAGTGGTTTGTTAAGCCAATTGTATTTTAAGCCAATTATAATGCAAGTCAGTGGAACTGCAAACCAGTGGTATGGCAAGGCAATATTATCGTAAACAATACCATGTAAACAAATGGTATTGTAAGCCAAAGAAAAAAAAAAGGGACAGCAGGCTCAATGCTCTCTTCATCCTCGTCAGTATACCCAAGGAACCTACCGAGTAATTCTTAGTGCATCCGTGCTTTGATGATGTCAGAAACTCTCACCGGGTGTTCGTTAACGTTGTAGAATGAGACACTTTTACAACACTTATCTGTTTCCTGAACCATTTATCTACAACAATGTAGCCCCCTATAACTACATTCTCCATCAAGAACATTATTAAGGAATCCCACGTCCTTAACTCCCACAGCAGGCGTCTGCACCATACACTGTACACAGTATACTAAGAAATAGGTACTAGAGACAGGCAAAAGTAGTTTTGTATGACTCAACATAAATACTCCTGCAACAGGGAAGACTTGAGCAACGCCTACGTCGTCTACTCAGTATACAGGAATTCCATGGGTCTGGAAAGTGGCAAATCTCGTCAAGACAGAATCCGACCTCAGACGTCGAAAATTTCTGGAAACCTCACTGATCGCTGTCACTGACACAGCGGATCAAAAAGATGAAAGCAGTAATAGATCAAAAACACTAGGGCACTTGAAAGTTGACCAAATTAAACCCTGTTCACCTCATAACAAAGCCATCATGTGACCTCAGGGGGCCACTCAATGTTATGTCTAACCTTTCCAATACTTTGTCAGGTTATTACTTGATAATTGCACCTCATTTTTTTTGCCCGTATACGCTGTTGTTTACCCCTTTGAATACTAGAAGTGACCAAGTTCCCAGCATCGAAACATTTTCTAAATAAACATGTCCTGGTGTTTTTATCTTTGTTGGTATTCATTATTGATACTGGAAGAGAATGACTTTGATGTCGAAGTAATTGATTTCATTCATGGGTTGAAAAGTTCATACGGTAGTCAATCAAAAGTTAGAGGTGAGTTCCAAGAACTTGATCTCAGCAGCCGCAAATTCAAATAAATATAATTATCTCTCCCTCTCTCACACACACACAAACACACACACACACACACACACACACATCTCATTCAGTAAAATACTCAGACCAAGAGAGTGACAGTGACAGCTAAAGCACGACAAGAGATAACGAGCGACGTAACACGCCATGACTAATATTACAATGTAATCAGCAAACTCGACGTGACGAATCGAAATAATTAAAAATAAAAGCAGTATATTGTCAATAAAAATAAAAGCCCCATATTGCAAGAGGCCAGGAATTACTAGATATTGCCGAGACTGCCAAGAAAGTGCCTTCGATGCCAGAAACCTGGCAGTGCCAAGAAATAGCAAACGAGATTAGAAATTTCTAATGAATTGCCCCCCCCTCCCTAAATCTAGTTACCCTTAACACCTGGCTGTAATTGCAGTCGATATGATCAAGAATTATGATGTAGGTGGAGTTAAGGAGAGGCGCTTTCAGTTAGAAAAATATTAATACATTATTCGTGTCATAAACCTCTGGCTTAATAACTTAGAATGACCCAGATGTGGCTCATCTCTACTAAGTTTTTCCTGGTTTTCCTCTGCAATAACAAGTGGAGTCACTTAAATAGGAACAGCACACTTGTTATGTACAATGTGAAGATGGTTTGAACAGAAAGGAATGTCAAAATAAAGAACAGTGATACCTATAGCACACCTATGGCAATACGGCAGTTGAAAGAATAACAATGAATGTTTTTTCTCTGGTGTGTTAAACAAAAAATAATGTACATACAGGCTGAAACAATGGAAGAGAATCAGGCTTAGGCAGACCTAAAACTGGACAAAAAAAACTTTGTAAACATTACGGAAAAACAGCTCATTCTCGCACTACGAGTGATAAACGTTCACATTTCAACGTTATATTAAGTTTCTGAGTCACCTCGTTGCCAGAAGTATCGCAGCTCATTTTTAATTTGGTTATTTGTTTAAATATGTATATTATAAATATATATTCTATCTACCCAAAGCCATGCTAACCCTACAAAAAAAATTATCCAAGAATTTAACTTTGAGAAATACGATAAAGAGAATGAATAATGAAATCAATACATGTTATACTGTAGTGTTGTTATTAATATATATATATAAAGTGCGAAATTTTTCCCTCTCAGAAACAAGTTCCAAAATCATATTTTCTTAATCAACTGACAATGGGTTATATATAGCAGAAATAAAAAATACCATAAACTGCATATTTGAACTTTTCAACAAATTTGTCGGCATTTTCTTCCATTATGTACGTTATATTCTTATTTTAAATGGAAAAAAAAACCTCATTGTTCCAATATTCTTAACTTGTGTATCTTTAAATCCGACTCCACCTTCAAAGGGCCCTTGATCAAAGGAAGCAGAGAGGAGTTACTTTCTCCCTCTGCCAAGCTTAAATAACCCCATCCCTGGAAACTGGATACAATTTTTTGATGATTTGTATAATATAACGTTAGATTAACACCCGATGATACTCTCTATTATACGACTTTAGGCCTTTACATTCTGACTATATATAAAGTTAGGTCTATACATTCTGATGCTTTATTTTATTTGACTTCAGGTCAGCGATTTCTGATGATTTCTGTAATGGTACAATAGGTCTATGTTTTACATTTTTTTGGAATGTAGAGAGAATTGAAGTTTTATTGCATTGCAACGATGGTTTTCTGAGACTAACATGAAATTGATTATGGTAGAAGGGAACTGTTAATGATGATAAATTGTTGATTACAACAAATTGTTTACCTCAAGTTGTTGAGGATAGCAAATTATTGATGATAGCAAATTGTTGATGATTACAACAAATTGTCGATTACCTCAAATTATTGAGGATAGCAAATTGTTGATGATTGCATTAAACTCTTGATGGTTACAGTATATTACTGGTGATTGTAGTAAACTGCTGATGACTGCAGCAGATGCTTAATGATAGCAGCAAATTGTTGATTACAAAAAATTGCTGATTACCTCAATTTGTTGAGATAGCAAATTGGTGATGATAGCAACAAATAGTTGATACCTGCAGCGAACTGCTGATGATTACAGCAAATTGTTAATATAAGTAAATTGGTAAAGATATCAATAAACTGATAACGTTCATAATGCTAGCACATTTGTTATGCTCAAAGTGCTGAATAACAAATGAGCTCCAGTGCTTTATAAAGCGTAACAATCATTCGTTCCAACATGAATTTATAGTAAGTTTATTTCTGAATTGTTTCTTTTATGTTATTTTAAATGGGGATTTTTGCATGGAGTTCTGCGATAGTAAGTCATAAGTTAGAAGTGCACTCAGATATAAATCTCGACTTCTATGAATTTAAATGTATTATTATATAAGCAGAAACAGATAGACACGTAGACACAGACACGTAGACACAGACACGTAGACACAGACACGTAGACACAGACGTACAGACGTAGACACAGACACGTAGACACAACACGACACAGTAGACACAGACACGTAGACACAGACACGTAGACACAGACACGTAGACACAGACACGTAGACACAGACACGTAGACACAGACACGTAGACAGACACGTAGACACAGACACAGAACACGTAGACACAGACACGTAGACACAGACACGTAGACACAGACACGTAGACACAGACACGTAGACACGAGACACGTAGACACAGACACGTAGACACAGACACGTAGACACAGACACGTAGACACAGACACGTAGACACAGACACGTAGACACAGACACGTAGACACAGACACGTAGACACAGACACGTAGACACAGACACGTAGACACAGACACGTAGACACAGACACGTAGACACAGACACGTAGACACAGACACGTAGACACAGACACGTAGACACAGACACGTAGACACAGACACGTAGACACAGACACGTAGACACAGACACGTAGACACAGACACGTAGACACAGACACGTAGACACAGACACGTAGACACAGACACGTAGACACAGACACGTAGACACAGACACGTAGACACAGACACGTAGACACAGACACGTAGACACAGACACGTAGACACACACACGTAGACACACACACGTAGACACAGACACGTAGACACAGACACGTAGACACAGACACGTAGACACAGACACGTAGACACAGACACGTAGACACAGACACGTAGACACACACACACACAGACACACACACACACCTGGTCAAGCACGTCAAGAAATTAGAGAAAGTGCAAAGGTTTGCAACAAGACTAGTCCCAGAGCTAAGGGGATTGTCCTACGAAGAAAGGTTAAGGGAAATCGGCCTGACGACACTAGAGGACAGGAGGGTTAGGGGAGACATGATAACGACATATAAAATACTGCGAGGAATAGATAAGGTGGACAGAGACAAGATGTTCCAGAGAGGGGACACAGAAACAAGGGGTCACAATTGGAAGTTGAAGACTCCTATGAGTCAAAGGGATGTTAGGAAGTATTTCTTCAGTCATAGAGTTGTCAGGAAGTGGAATAGCTTGGAAAGCGACATAGTGGAGGCAGGAACCATACATAGTTTTAAGACTAGGTTTGATAAAGCTCATGGAGCAGGGAGAGAGAGGACCTAGTAGCAATCAGTGAAGAGGCGGGGCCAGGAGCTATGACTCGACCCCTGCAACCACAAATAGGTGAGCAAATAGGTGAGCACACAGACACACACAGACACAGACACACACAGACACACACACAGACACTCACACAGACACTCACACAGACACTCACACAGACACTCACACAGACACTCACACAGACACTCACACAGACACTCACACAGACACTCACACAGACTCACACAGACACTCACACAGACACTCACACAGACACTCACACAGACACTCACACAGACACTCACACAGACACTCACACAGACACTCACACAGACACTCACACACACACTCACACACACACTCACACACACACACACACACACACACACACACACACACACACACACACACACGCAGACACACACACACGCAGACACACACAGACACACATTGTTTTTATTTATCAAACATTTTTTTTCCTAAAAAACATAAGAGATGATGAGCACTGCAGTAGGTCAACTGATACATTAGTCAGGTACTAGTCACACCCAACAAGTTCCACTCACGTTTATATATTTACATTAAAGTCAACAAATCTAACACCTTGGGTAGGACTGGGTCTGAGAGCCTGCCTAACATGGGCCAGTATGCCTACTACACTACTTCCCTGTTTTTATATTCTTTACTAGCCACTCATAGTATTCTATTCAGTGACACTACTTGGCATTTCGTTTTAATATTTGTGTGTTCTTACATGTAATGTAAAACTTTCCTAGTAACTGGAAGCATTCTTTCTTATTTTTCTTCCATGCCAGCTGCCTCTCACCGAGGAAGTGTGACACGCAAAAGAGGAAACACATTTACCATCATTCACTAAATTGCTGTCTTTCCAGAAGTGTGCTGACATCCCATTATTATTATTATTATTATTACTACTATTATTATATTTACCAGCAGAGCATAAAGCTCTCTGATGCGTTTCAGTTCGTCTTCAGAGTGAGAACGTATTCTGATTTAATAGTCCCTGAAAGTCTCTCAGTCTGATACCTCTATTGTCCTTTCACCTATCTTATTACTTCAATGATATCGCCTCACCTCCCTCCATTCAACGTATCTATATTTTACCTTATTAGTTACGCAACTCCCAGCGTCAATTTTGGGACTTTATCCGCAAATATTTTGTTAAGGTAGATACAGTCAGGTTGGGTTGGTGCCTTTGTCAGGTGGTGAGCCGGTTAGTAATTAAAGTAACTTGTATCATTTCATGGTGATGGGTATGTAGACGAATTTCTGATGAATGCACAAAAGCAGTAATTGAAATCTTTTATTTAGACGATGTGTCGCTTACACAGCAGACGTTTTCACACTGTATATAGGCTAAAGAGAAGAGCATAATTTGAAATTGAATACGGTATTAAAATAGTTTTTTTTTGTTCTAAGCCAGAGAACGAATGAATCCTGTTTTAAGTGTACCATTAACCTATTTAGTAATAGATGAAAATGATTGTATCCACTTCTAGTCGCACCATGAGTCTAAATCTGTTTTTTTCCTTAAGTATCTTTTGGTTTTGTAGCCCGAATTTTCTGAAAGAATAATGCAGTACTATTGAAGACTTATTATTCATTAGTGGAATATAATACCGACAAGTTGATCAATAAGATATGTACAAAACTCGGCACCTTTTTTTTTTTTTTTTTTTTTTTTTTTTTTTTTCGGGAACGTTTCGCCCATGCAACAATCTCTTCCAGTCATACAGAAGCGACTTAGTCACTTCTAAGGAAAACTACAAACAGAAGAACGTCTTAAAAGAGTTTGGGAGTCATCTCCCTGTTCGAATACAAGTGGAATATTCCATCTTCGATACCTTATTGCGATAATTTATCCAGTCGGAGAGAATGGGTGGCTGACTACCCCTTACCTGCGTTGAAAAATGCAATAATCATTAGAATTTTACAGGTTATCTTATGCTTCTTTGCACTGTTTGGGGCACTAAAGAATGCAACTTTTATAAGTCAGTTTCGCATAAAGTGCATCAGCAAACCGGTTGCTCACAATAACAGTGAAGTTAAACTTGCAATACTTCCACAACAGCAGCTGCACCGGCGCCCACTTCCTGCGGGTTTTGCCACCAAATTCTGTTGTGGTGAAGTATTCAGTTACCAGCTGAACTTCGGAAATGGAAAAGTCAACATAATGGATTGCTCCCTATCCTAACTCTTTGAGGCAGCAGCTCTGGAGTCGCTTCTGGATCTAACATTATTCACTTGCAAGAAGGAATACGATAGAGGGAGCGACTGCCAGAAAGGTTAGTTAAGGTGCTTGTATATATGCAGTCGCCATCAAGGAATAGCATGCATCATTGATGTTGCCCGCAATATTTATTATCCAGATGATTTTGATCGTGACATTGATGATTTCGCAGTTGTTAATAACAGTGGAGACAATGATAATAATGAAATCCTTTCAGTTATAACGAAGGTCCTGAGAATGAATGCGCTTTGATTTGACTCAAGAATTTCAAGCACAGTTATTGGTGTTAAACAAGTTGCGATGAGAATGAAAATCTCATAAAATACTTTGTGAAACAAGCCTACAGAAGATGCCACAAAAAAAACCGTGCCAGGGGGTGTGTTTATGGGTGTGCAAAAGAAAACCAGAAGTAAAAAAAATGAAAGGAGCGTAATTATTGTGAAAATAAAATGTTATTTTATTGGAAGAAATAGTACGAAACAAATCATCATATGCGGAATTTTAAGCTTTTCATTTTGTTATTAAGTAGAGAAATAAGAAATATGTGCAGCAGTTTTGTATCTTCATTCAGAAACGTTTCGCCAACACAGTAGGCTTCTTCAGTTGAATACAGAGGTGGCAAGTATGGAGAGAGCAGAAGCAGTGGAGAGGAAAAGATGTGATCAGTCCCTAAGCCTGTGTTCATCTTCATAGTGTTGAACAGTGTTCAGTTGTTAAAAAAAGTGACAATAGTTCGTAGTAAAGTGACGATCATACGCAAGAAATGTGTCTCGTTTCCAGCAAATAGCTTTTATGAAAGAAATTATTGACTGCCTTTAAAAGTAACTTCGTTTTGCATGAAAGTGGCGTCTGTCATCATGAACGCTGAGTATTTATGCAAGAAAGTTGCGATTCCATTCAAGAAAGCCGAGTCTGCCTAAAAGAAAGCGACGACTACCTTTAAGAGTAATGCCTATCTTTATGAAAAAGAAAGTGACACTTTTCAAGAAAGTTTCGGATGCTTTAATTGTGAAATTGAAACCAAAAAAAATAGGAGACCTGAGGAAATAGTTGGTTTTCTGAGAAAGGACTTTTCCTATGGACACCCATTTATATGTTGCCCAATTATAGTGCAGAAGTTAAAAATTATGCAACTTACAGTTCCTTAAACTTTATATTCGTGAAGCAGTGAGGGTTTCATAACTGGAATTGGAAATTAGACAATCTTTCGGTCCGTCCTGGATCTGGTGGGGATATTGTTATGGTCAGGCAACTAACGTAAACTAAATTAGAACCACACGTGACTTGACAGGAATTTGGTTAGTCAACGTCGTGATTACCTGACCGATACCTCCCAGTTAAGGGAGAATGTGTGTGTGTGTGTGTGTGTCTCTCTACACACACACACACACACACACACACACACACACACACACACACACACACACACACACACACACACACACACACACACACACACACACACACACTCATACACACACACACACTCATACACACACACACACACACACTCATACACACACACACACTCATACACACACACACTCATACACACACACACACATCATACACACAACATATATTATATATATATATATATATATATATATATATATATATATATATATATATATATTTATTATTATTGTAATAAAGATTACAAAATACACAAGGGATTATGTAGAGTAGAGAGGGACAGAATGTGTAAGATGCGAGACTGAGCCACGAAATAGATAAACAGGCGACAAAAGAAGAACCCACGTATCACGACAAGAATAGCAATATAAAAAGGCTTCACATTACCAAATCCCTTCTTTCCATAATCGACCTGACTAGACTTAAGTTCTGTTATTCATCTGTTGCACATATCGCAGCTCTTCTACACAACTATTTATACAATACTTAGTAAATTCCTAGGCAACATTTCGTCTGAAAAAACACACTTGCTCCCACAACCATTGTATCATAGACCAGCCCAAACTGTCGACCTTCATATATTCGTTTGGGTAAATGATGGAGTCATTAATTTTCACCTTTAAAACATATTCACCTCCACAACAGCCAGCCCTTCTAGGCATAATAGGGGAAAGGATATAATATACAGCATATTTAGTTGAAATACACATCCCATCTCAGTAGCCAGATGCCAGTGATAGAGCCAAGTGCTCTTACAAGAAGACCGCAGACAGAGTATAGTTTAGGTGGCCAAAGACTGCAAACCTCACTCAAGGAAAAAGATCTTGGGGTGAGTATAATACCGAGCACATCTCCTGAGGCACACATCAATCAGATAACTGCTGCAACATACGGGCGGCTGGTAAACCTAAGAATAGCGTTCCAATACCTCACTAAGGAATCATTCAAGACTCTGTACACCATATACGTCAGGCCCATACTGGAATATGCAGCACCAGTTTGGAACCCACACCTGGTCAAACACGTCAAGAAACTAGAGAAAGTGCAAAGGTTTGCAACAAGACTAGTCCCAGAGCTAAGGGGATTGTCCTACGAAGAAAGGTTAAGGGAAATCGGCCTGACGACACTAGAGGACAGGAGGGTTAGGGGAGACATGATAACGACATATAAAATACTGGGAGGAATAGATAAGGTGGACAGAGACAAGATGTTCCAGAGAGGGGACACAGAAACAAGGGGTCACAATTGGAAGTTGAAGACTACTATGAGTCAAAGGGATGTTAGGAAGTATTTCTTCAGTCATAGAGTTGTCAGGAAGTGGAATAGCCTAGAAAGTGACGTAGTGGAGGCAGGAACCATACATAGTTTTAAGACGAGGTTTGATAAAGCTCATGGAGCAGGGAGATAGAGGACCTAGTAGCAAACAGTGAAGAGGCGGGGCAAGGAGCTATGACTCGACCCCTGCAACCACAAATAGGTGAGTACAGATAGGTGAGTACACACACACACACAAATTAAATCTGTGTTCTTCAGTCAAAGACACAACTGTTCAAGAAGTAACACATGACTAAATTAGCAAGAGCAAGACGCAGCTGAGCCACATGCATATAAGGAAATGCATATTCTGTCTGTGGGTCTTAAGTGGAACGAACTAGATGAAGAGATTTTGGAGGCAAACTCCGATATGCTCTGCTTTCATTGATGTCAGTTAGGCCAGTATACGTTGTACTTGTAGAAATAAAGACTATTATTATTTATTATTATTATTATATATAGCTTTATGAGTAGATATGGTCGGGAATCAGTGAAGCTGGTTGATAAGTGTTGAGATGTGGAAACAGGAGCTATAAATTAACTCTTGTTCACACACACATACACCAGTGTGTGTGTGTGTGTGTGTTACTGATCTGACTGCATTACAGTAAGTTTACATGAATTTTCGTAAAAACTGAAATATGACCGCAAAGAACATGTTCAACACGTGATATCAGTGAATCACAACTAACCCACATATTGGAAATGAAAACTGGACGATGTTTCTGTCCGTCCTGAACAATTAACAAGTCGCTGGCTACTTGTGATCGAGGAGGGACCGAAATGTCGCCCAGCTTTCGTTGCCCATTAAGTGTGAATTATATTAAATCTACAGCATTATGACTCTTAATCATAATCGATGAATCATTATATTCTTTCATAATCTCACTCCTTATTTCTTATAAATCCATTTATTACAAAAACACAATCCATTTTCCTGTTGATGATTTGCCCGCGTAACTAAATTAAATTCCTCTCTTCCGGATAAAGTCAAAATTACGAAAGCAATTAACTAAAATTGCACAGGTGGAGCAGGTAAATGCATTTACCTATTGACGTTCTTTCTGTGTCCTGAACACGTAAGATAACAGGTATATCTTCAACTTATAATAGTAGAACACTAAACTTTCCTTGTCTGTGTGTTCTTTAATATCTCGCTTTTCAGTAATTTTTCTTTATCAATGTATGAAATATGATCCGAGACTGGGTCGCAGGGGCGATGATCTCCGCAGCGACTAATACATAAATATATAATAAATTACTATGACAATGTACTTCCTCCCAAGAGGCCAGGATATTAGCGATCATCTCTCATTTCCCTTCATCCTCCTCAGCATCTCCTCAGACAATTTGCCTAAAAGCTCCATTACGTGATGTGGAAATTTGACGGCCGTTGAAGGTGGCAAAATGATGGTGAGAATTATGAATTAAGATTGAAGGCCTTGGAAGAATGATTGATTCTTTTGAGAAATGTTTGCATTACTTACCGTTTGTAGACTCTTGGTGTGATGCTGCTGGACTAAGCAGACAGCAGAGCAGCAGCAGCAGCAGATGCAGCCCTACACACTTGTCATATATATCAGTCAGTTTCATTATGGAGAAAAACATTGTTATCTTATGTAAAAACTTCGTTTGTATATTTATTTTAGTAAGGTTTTGCTGTATTGTACGCCACACTTATATACACTGGTTTATAAATTTTTCATTATTTTTAGGTAATTATATTTACATGGTATTTAGTAAAACACACAAAAATGCTTTTTATTCATTTATTATGTTTAATAATGAAGACTCGTTCACCGTATCTTCACTATTTATTGCTAATAGATTCTTGTTTCTGCACCGCTTGATTCTTAACGCTAATTTTTTATCTGATTATGAACCAGATTTTTACATTTTGTTAAGAAATCAATAACCTTCAAGAAAAAAAACCTTTTGGATATGCAACACCCGTGTCAGGAGATGGTGTTTACCGTGTTGATAATACGAGCTAATATCCTCATGTTTGTCTCACTGTGAATATAAGGTACATCCAGGAGGTAAATATACACGACCTTAACACTGAAGCTAAAGTGGTACCCGCTGACTAAATGCTTCCGCTCACTCGC
The DNA here is from genome assembly GCA_009830355.1 of Cherax destructor. Classification (NCBI taxonomy): domain Eukaryota; kingdom Metazoa; phylum Arthropoda; class Malacostraca; order Decapoda; family Parastacidae; genus Cherax; species Cherax destructor. The sequence continues at coordinate 80,360 of WNWK01001100.1, read as the reverse complement.
TAAACATCGCTCGGGAGTTAGAACACGAAGGAGGGTATTGGGAGGGAGGGGTTGGAGGGAGGGAGTTGCCCAAGAGCAACACCTCACCGTCCTGCTCCACCGGTGGTCGGTGCCGTACTGAGGCTCTCCGCGGCACTCATCCCCCCCACCACTGCCCTCCCCCGCTCACCTTCAGTCTACCTATGGCACCTCAAAGGTGCGCCACTGATTACCCCTTCCTTACGCGATGTTTCGCCTCAATACTCGAACTGTTTATTCTGGTCTCGTTTCCGCCACGTTCAGTAGTTAATTTGAAACTTCTAAGCTTTTAAGTCCACACCCAGACTGTCTGCTGGGAATGAATGCCTCATTCAGGACTAAGAATTACCATATATTTTCTAGGTGTCTGAGGCAAGGAAAGTCAACAAGAATGCTCTCTTCCAACTCTCCACTGCCTAAAACCAATGCCGTCAAGAAACAGAGGAACACTATATCATACCGTCTTGAAGAAATGGTATGGAACTTAGAAAGATATAGAAATGAGTGGAAGGCATGGACTACAAACTAACTACCTTTCATTTTGGTAGAGAGGGGTAACACCACTCGTGTTACTCCTCTGATACCAAGAGAGTTATGTGTACCAGTGATTCTGCTTCCAGTTCCCCTTAGTTCAACTTGTAGATACTGTGGTGGTAGTGAATATGATGCATTGGATATCTACAGCAGCTTCGGAGCTGCTGTAGAGATCCACCACCACCACAACCTCAACTTCTACCACATCTGTTATTATTAACTTGAGAGCTCATATCAAATTCTTCGTCCTGATATAGTTGTTGAACTAATATCAAGAATCCGTTGGTTAAATATTGTTCCAGCATATTATCTAATTAATTCCTCCGTTTCGCTTATCCAGCGGGTTCCTTAAAAGACTATATCGTCTTTCCTTTCACAGCTTCAGCAGTTAGTTTGTCCCATTCTTCTTTCATTCTGTAAGCAAATACAACTTACAAATGTGCATTTCTTGCCTCGAACTTTTATTTCACTGTTTCGAGATATTTACTCAATTGCTTATCGCACAGTGTATAAGCAGTAAGAGGTGTGTATCTCTCAGTGTATATACACTGATATATACCTCTCAGTGTATACACACTGAGGGTTTACGCTCATCCCCTTTACTTTCTTGATATTAATATACAGATGAATGGCAACCTTATTAACCTTGTGCTGTCTATTATTCTTAAATATAACGAAGTTACTCAATAACATTAAACTATGTTTTACTGCATGCGGTATTTCGATTTTTCAGAGCGGTCTGAGGCCCTTATGATAATATAAATTTAGCAACATTATTCATATAAGTAACAGAATTAATCTTAGAAACACACAAATTTTCATAATTTTGTATGAAACTTTCGTGTAAGTAGAAAGTGACACGAGTTGAAAGTTACTTGAGAAAATAACCTCTAGTGAATTTTTTTTGTCTTTATATACGGCGAGCTACCTTCAAGAGGCTTCCTGGATGTTTGTGAAGGGCTCCTGAGCCATTTAATTTTGAGGTATACTCCCCTACCGTGGATTAAATCCCATTACTCATTCTCCTTCACCCTTACCCTTAATCAGGTGCTGTGTTTTTTTCATGGATTTAGTGCTCATCCTTGAATATGCATCAACATTAATTAAAATTTTGAAAATCATAATATTTATAAATAATAATCATAATTTTTTTGTCATTTTCGGCACATTCTGCTAACAGAACAACTGGGAATTCACAAAATTGTCAATGTTGAGAGTACCGTATGCAAGCATCATGACACAGCCGCTGAAAAGACTTCAGCATATGTAAGGTTCAAGTTTTCAGAAGTTTTCAGAAGGCGAGGAAGGAACGCGCCCTCCAATATTACTTCCGTACCTCGGGATTTTGCCTCGTCGACGTTCCTTGGAGGAGCTTAATTAAACTCTCTAATCATTATCTAGAATACAAACACGCCTGAGAATATACAAAACTGTCCCTAGAAATAAATTCGTGGATGGATATTGTTTTACAATTTTTGTGCTTTGATATTGTGCTACAAAGTTTTTTAATTGATTGTCTGTTGGCTGATAGATCAGGTTGCCCATTACATTCATTTCTTAAATAAAAAGTATAATAAATTTTGGCCAGCAGTACAGACAACCCAACATGGAGACAATACAGCAGATCTTTATAAAACGCAGTAATGTATAATACATCAAAGAATATTATACAGTAATGCATAATAGAATAGCACTCATATTTTAGTCCGGTCATGCGTTTTTTTTTTTCGTTCCACATTTTGCTAGTTTTTATTATCTTCCATATCCCAGGTACTGTATGATCCTCACGGGATTAACGCTTTAACATATATTGATAATAATAATAATAATAATAATAATAATTTGGGTTATCTCTGAACTGTTTCATCCACGATAGTTTATTCTTCTTCCTTGATACATGGGAGCGACCCAAGGTAGTGTATAAATTTCCAGACTTGAGTACTTTATAGCCAGGAAGGGTATAGTACAAAGTACAATCCCTGTGTACCGAGTTAGGGTTAGGTACTCTGCCCCTAACTCTTAGGCAAGTCCAACATCTACTAGTGGGTTCTGTCCACTTGTAACGAAGCCTTCAACTGCTGCATTTCTCTTCTGGCTCTTGTCTTCCTCTCTCAGCTTCAGATACCATCGTTCAATCCTTGAGTACCTGGTACCGAACAAGGGAAGAGTCCAAACTAACGTCCTGGGTTGAGTACCGTAGTGTGAGTACGAGAGCGTAATTGCAGGCTGAGAAGAGGGATTGCTAGGGCAATCTCCGCCCCAGTTGTTAAGGGATGAGGGGACGGTGGAGGGGTGATGAGGGGATGGTGGAGGGGTGATGAGGGGGAAGAATATACCTGTTGTTTTTTGTTATTGTTGTTGATGTACAGTATAAAAAGTCTAGTATTACTTCTGATTTAGGCTAAGTGACTGACCACCTTATATCAAAGCAAAGGAATTGATGGCCTCAAAATTACTTCGACTGCCTCCAGTATTATATTTGCCTGTATTTGAATGAAGAATCCTGCTACGCAGGCGAAACGTTTCGGCAATAAAGATATCCGAGTGTTGAACATGTCTTAGCAATTTATCTGCATTGTATAGCATTATATAGCATCAGTAATGAGAAACATTAGAAGATTGCGTTTAACATCGGCCGAGTCACGGGATGGAAGCTTTTACCTATACTTTACAAAAATAAAACACACACGAAAGGTGTCGTTGCTTATATCTTACAAAACAAAAACACACACACGGATGGTGTCGTTGTCTATATCTTACAAAGAAAACAGACACACGAAAGTGTATTTGTCTATATCTTACAAAGAAAACAGACACACGAAAGGTGTCGTTGTCTATATCTTCAAAACAAAAACACACACACGAATGGTGTCGTTGTCTATATCTTACAAAGAAAACAGATACACCAAAGGTGTCGTTGCTTATATTGCGCAGAAACACACGCAATGAAATGCGTCAGAAAGCAAACGTTGTTATTACGAGGTTGGATCGCCTCAAGAGAACTCTAAGCTCTGGAATAAGCTGACGTATGTCGGGATTGCCAGAGAAAAATTTCCACGGTATTTCAAGAGGGGAATTTTCTAAAAAAAAAAAAAATATAATGTATATGATAAATGTTCGCATTTCGCAGTTTATGAATGGTGAGAGATTGTATGTCCTCTGTTCCCTTATGGCAAAGCATTGTAGGAATTATTATTATTGCTGTTTGTATTACTATATAATAATAATCAGGTTTGAGCCAGGGAATGAGAGGGTAGTTCTTGGATACGAGTCCTTTACTATCAAGACACCAGCAGATTTCCTCTTAAAGTGGCAATGTAGCTAATTCTGTTGGATTATAGGTATATGGCAGTCAGTGTTGATGTCCTTGTGTAGTATACTGGATGTGTTACTGTGTGTGTGTACTCAACTATTTGTGGTTGCAGGGGTCGATACATAGCTCCTGGCCCCGCCTCTTCACTGATCGCTACTAGGTTCTCTCTACCCCTGCTCCATGAGCTTTATCATACCTCGTCTTAAAACTATGTATGGTTTCTGCCTTCACTATATCACTTGCCACACTATTCCACTTCCTGACAACTCTATGACTAAAGAAATGCTTCCTAACATCTCTCTGACTCATCTGAGCCTACAACTTCCAATTGTGACCCCTTGTTTCTGTGTCCCCTCTCTGGAACATCCTATCTGTCCACCTTGTCAATTCCTCGCAGTATTTTGTATGTCGTTATCATGTCTTCCCTAACCCTCCTGTCCTCCGGTGTCGTCAGGCCGATTTCCCTTAATCTTTCTTCGTAGGACATTTCCCTTAGCTCTGGAACTAGCCTTGTTGCAAACCTTTGCCCTTTCTCTAATTTCTTGACGTGCTTGACAAGGTGTGGGTTGCAAACTGGTGCTAAATACTCCAGTATGGGCCTGACGTACACGTTGTACAGTGTCTTCCTTACTGAGGTATCGGAACGCTATTCTCAGGTTTTCCAGGCACCCATATGCTGCAGCAGTTATCTGGTTGATTGTGTGTGTGTGTGTGTACTCACCTAGTTGTACTCACCTAGTTGTGGTTGCAGGGGTCGAGACATAGCTCTTGGCCCCGCCTCTTCACTGGCCGCTACTGGGTCACTCTCCCTGCGCCATGAGCTTTATCATATCTCTTCTTAAAGCTGTGTATGGAACCTGCCTCCACTACATCGCTTCCCAAGCTATTCCACTTCCCGACTACTCTGTGACTGAAGAAATACTTCCTAACATCCCTGTGATTCATCTGAGTCTTCAACTTCCAACTGTGTCCCCTTGTTGCTGTGTCCCATCTTTGGAACATTCTGTCTGTCAACCTTGTCAATTCCTCTCCTGTGTGTGTGTGTGTGTGTGTGTGTGTGTGTGTGTGTGTGTGTGTGTGTGTGTGTGTGTGTGTGTGGGTGGGTGTGGAAAGAGGGGTTGGTTAAAGCGAAATCTTACTCTGTGTTGGGCGGCGATAAGGGTTCGGTGAGATTAGCGTCTGTGTAAATGGGTGTTCGTGAGATTAGAGTATTAAAGCTAATTCTTTCTTTCTTCCTCTCTCTCTCCCCCACTCTTTCTTTCTTGTATACAGAATTACAGCAGAATGCAACAGTCTACCTCATGAGGCTTTAAGCCCAACAACAACAACAGTCATTTAAGAAGCTGAGCAAGCACTTCGCAAACATAGAATTCATCTAGACACTCTGCTGGGGCAAACTGTAATCAATGAATTATTGATGCTAGTTCATCAACATCAGGACGAGCAGTTAACAATGAACCAAGTTAATCAAGACTACGGAGCTAGATGCTTCTCAAGGCTGAGGGACTGACCACCTCAAAACTAATTTTTCAAGGTGTAGTGGATATTCACATTACCTTGGACGTAGCAGCAGTGGTGGTAGTGGTGGTCATAGCAACGGATCGTGTCCACCTGCAGAGTCCTGGGCTACAGGTACTGTGAGGTCCCCAGTGATACTTTCAATAGGAAAAAAATAATCACTACAGTCAACAACAGTTCATCACATACGTGATGTAATAACATACTATAATCATTAAACTTAAAGCAGTAACTGTGAACGCTTCTCACTTAATCTCTGGAGGCCCTCCAGATGGCGGAGGCCCCTGGGCTGCAGTCCCTAAAGTTCAAGCCTTAATCCGGCCCTGTCCACCTGCATCACAGCATGTAGAACTAGTGGCAATTAGTAGTATAACCATTGGTACATAGCTTCTGGGATAGCAGTGGAGCAAGTCGAATATTGACAGTAGGAACAGTACTAAGAATTAATAGTAGTAGTAGTCTGCAATTCATGCTTTCCATTTGCTTGCGTCTCTCCTGTGAATTCTATGCCGTTTTGTTTTAAATATAATGATGGTATTTTCCCCTTCTGTTTCATGCAGGTAGTGGCCGGTGGGAGTGAGGGTGGGGAGAGAGACTTCTGCTTTACTATCCTTGCCTCAAATATCTGGATAATACATTATAGTCTTTAATGTAGATTGAAGTAGATAGTCCTCGGCAGATATCCTCGGTGAGAATTTGTTCTGTTCTCTCTCTCTCTCTCTCTCTCTCTCTCTCTCTCTCTCTCTCTCTCTCTCTCTCTCTCTCTCTCTCTCTCTCTCATTTTTCCTTTTAACTACAAAAATGTCTCTCATTAAGCAGGTATTGTTCATACACGCCAACATTAAACCACTGGAAGTGTGGAATGATATGCAAATTAGCTTCACTGAATCACATTGTGTCGCTTACGATAAGGAGAAGACATATTATGTGCAGGAGAGACGTGGAGGTGTGGGGTGATAAGGAGTAGCAATGAGAAAGGGAGTGTGTAAGGTATAATGGGGAAAGAGAGGGGAGGAGGGAGGGAGAGGGGAAGGGTTAGTGCATGAAATGATGGAGATAGAGGGAGGGAGGAAGGATGGAGGAAGATTTGGGAATTTGGACTGGATGGGAGAGTAACAGTGAGGTTAGGAGGAAAGGTCGGAGGAGGAGAAAGAAAGTGACTTGAGGTTAATTGTCAAGAAGCTTATTAAAATGCGTAGATGCAATAAGAAACACTATTGTTAAACGATGAAGGAACATGTGTCACTAGATTAGGGGTCCCCAACCTGCGGCCCTCGGGGCCGCAGGTGGCCCTTCTAGGACATGGATGCGTTCCTCACATGAAATTATGAATTCACTTTTACGTAAATTCCAAACGGCACAGTGTCAACATTTGCAAAATATTATTGTAAACATTAATAAAAAATAACAAAATTTCAAAATATGGCCCGCCTTTTATTTTGGATTTTCAAATTGGCCCTTTCATACTAAAAGGTTAGGGAGTACTGCACTAGATGATAGACGGGAGTGACTAGCGGCGTTCCTCAAGCATTACTTACTGGGCCCAGTCCGTTTCGCAATATTCATATATAACTTTCAAATTGCAGTATCATCTAAAATAGCAAAACTTTCCGAGGGAAAAAAATATAGCATCATGGAAGGTTGAGAGGACGAGTATTCAAAAGACCACGACTTGGCGCAGCGGTCCCCCGGTCAGGGAAGTGTCAATGCTGGCAAGTGCAGAAATGAGACATTTTTATGAAGTGGTTTGCCAATTTATATATTCGCAAACTCGTGTACTTATTCTAATATACTCGCGTGCTTATTGTTGTATTCTCATGTACTCTCGTATACTCATGTACTCTTGTATACCTATGTACTTATTCTCGTATACCTACTTATGTACTTTTATATACTTTCGTATTCTCATGTATTCTCGTATTCCTATGTATTTAAGTATGCTATTGTATTCTCATGCACTCTAGTATACTTACGTTCTTTTGTATAATCACGTACTTTGTATACTCACGTACTTACTCTCGTATTCTAATGTGGAAAAAATAAATGTATTGTAGAAATTATATGAGAATCAGAGGAAAATTTATGTGCTTATAAAAATAAAGAAGAAGGATATATCTTCACTATATTTTTCATAAGCAGTATATTGCTCACAAGCCTTTCGTTTTACGTAAGAAGCAAAATTATTGGAGTCACAGTTATTCCTAGCAATGCCATTTATCTTCCATTATTCCAAATGCTTCCTGCATAAAAATAGAATCCAGTTACAATAATAGAATGCAATTGCAATAGTATCCATTTAATTCTCCAATTTGGGATTTGCATCAAAATACGTACAGTTACTCCAAGTGTAATCGCAAGACAAACGCTAAAATCTATTCACATAACGTGGGATAAATGACTCAATTATGGCCGCTGTTTACATAGTGATCTGCGGGTGAGTTTGATGGGTCGAGGTTTCTTCCAGGCCACTCTTCTTACTCAGGTAAATTCGTCCAGCGAGCCTCGCTGTCCTACTCGTTATGCCAGCATGTGTGAGCAAATTTGCATCGGAGTGCTGCCGTAAAGCTGCTGTCGCAGAGGTGTAAATGGTATGGTGATACCAACGAGCTGTGGCTTAAGACATGTTTCAAAGTTTTAGAATTGAAGAAGCCACTCTTGGCGAAACGTTTTCTTTAATAAATCTCCTGAACTGTAAGTGTCTTTCTCCACTACTGGATCTAGGTACGTACAACTCACACCCATACCATTACTAAATATAAAAAAATGTCAATGATACATTAAAAAAATGTATATTGTAGACTTTGTTTACCTCCCGATATATATATATATATATATAATATATATATATATATATATATATATATATATATATATATATATATATATATATATATATATATATATATATATATTGTAAAGACAACCACTATGAAAATGAGAGATTCAGCCAGGATCATCATTATCAAGGAACTATGGAAACATGACAAGAAGGCTATAGGAGCAAGACTACACCTCACAGTCACATTACACTAACAGTGGTGGAGTAATGTGACTGTGAGGTGTAGTCTTGCCCCTTATATGCCTTCTTGTCATGTTTCCTTTATAGTTCCTTGATAATGTGAGTAGTCACGAAAGCGCTTGGAATTCTTCGATTTTTTCATAGTGGTTGTCTTGCATATTTTGATATCACCTGTTTACTGTGATCCTTTGCGCATATATATATATATATATATATATATATATATATATATATATATATATATATATATATGAGAGAGACAGACAGACATGTACACCTCTCGATGTATTTGCACTCAAGATACGCAACTCTGTCTATTTGCACTGAAAGATAGACATCTTTAGATGAGATATTGACACCTCTGGTAGTTCATTTTCTGACATATACGCCTCGGTGTATATACACTGATATAGACAACTTTAGGCATGTATATATTTAGAGATACGCACTTCTACGTATATATACTGTACAATAAAGTTCACACCTCTGAGTGTTTATACAATAAAGAATACACATCTCTTGGTGCGTATACATTAAAACATGCACATTGATAGATACACAATGGTAGGTGTATATACTATAAGATGCACACCGTTCAATGTATATACACTGAAAGATACAGACCTCTGGGTGTATATGCACTCATACCTGCCGCAGCAGCACCATCTGCCTGGTACATTCCCGACAGGTGATGACTCGTGAAGGTACCACAGTGCTGCTGTGTCTGACCAGAGGGCCTCGCTACGGAGCTACGTCGCCATCTTAGATGTCATGAAAAATACCTGTGCAAAAAATAACCAGCGAGAATGATGCCAGACACTTTTTTTTTTTTTCCTTGCCTACTCCCTCCCTCCCTGGCACGTGCGTGGGTTGTCCCATTTATTTCTATTGGACAGACAGTGTACTGGCTCTTTTACATTTGTGTTCTGCGATTGTTAGTGGCAGCGGACCGCGAAGACCCCTTCGGTAAATGGTCGTCGAAAACACTGGGTTTTGCCCCATGTGACACAGCGCTCAGTCTGAGAGTCAATATTTAGTCGAATGTGTCACTCGAACTGTTGATAAACTCTGCGGCCTTTGGATAACATGTTTCATTTTTTCTTGCTGGATGAATAAAAAGTTCATATCTCTTAAACTGTGGGCATCATATGGGAATGCTCGCTGACAGTGTCAAACTTAATAAAATTTCGTTTATTTTATGTTTCCTTAATTAACTGTTAAGCAGTTGCCAGTATGAGAATATGCGGCTCGTAACTGGCCACAAATCAGCAAAGTTTATTGCCTCGTTGGTAGAGCGTGCTTGCTATTCTTGTTTGATGAAGAGGTGAACAAGTTGATCAGAATTATGCTAATTGTATATTCTGCTAATTTGATTAAGTTCTACCTTTCAAACTTTTCTAATTTCTGACCATTTTTTTTTTAGCCTCCTTCCAGGCCACTCTCTTGTTCGACAAGGAAAATGTGAAGGCAGAAACGAATCATCAAGACGGTAAAAGAATAATTGGGTGCTTCATATTTCGGCCTCTCACAAGATACTATCTTCAACCAGTTTGAACTTAACACAGTTCATCTTCCTAGGCGTCACCTAGCGTCCATTTCTGAAAGTTCCGTACATACAAAATATTAAAATAATGTTTAACAACAATGATCGATATTTTTGGCAGAGAGAGATCTCTGGAAATACAGCGATGTTCAATTCTGCAAGAAATGCGTAAGCAGAAATCTTCAGTAGTACAAATGTATCGTTAAAATTTCTCTCCCAAAATCTCCCTCAAACAAGTAACTTTTTGTTTCAAGTCAAATATTTTTTAAGATCTCGCCGTTGCCCAGACAAGTCTCCGGCTGACGGGAATGTTTACGTCCGTAACTGTGAGTGGTAGCAGTACAGTGTTCCGATGCCAGAGGACGCGGTGTTCTTTATCACTCCTTACGTACATTTTTAACAGCGCGATTTTTACGATTATGGACAATGAGAAGTAAATGTACATTGATACTTTCTTCTTCTTCTTCTTCTTCTTCTTCTTCTTCTTCTTCTTCTTCTTCTTCTTCTTCTTCTTCTTCTTCTTCTTCTTCTTCTTCTTCTTCTTCTTCTTCTTCTTCTTCTTCTTCTTCTTCTTCTTCTTCTTCTTCTTCTTCTTCTTCTTTTCTTTCTTCTTCTTCTTCTTCTTCTTCTTCTTCTTCTTCTTCTTCTTCTTCTTCTTCTTCTTCTTCTTCTTCTTCTTCTTCTTCTTCTTCTTCTTCTTCTTCTTCTTCTTCTTCTTCTTCTTCTTCTTCTTCTTCTTCTTAAGGGATGACCAATTCCTCAGAAGGAAGGCAGCTTCAGTTACTTGGGTTAGAAAGCTTCACGAACATAAAGGAAAGTGTTTCTGGAGAACATTTGTGTGTATACACGGAAAGATGCAATTGTATACTTCTCAGTGTTTCTACAGTTTTCTTACATACCTGTTCAAGGGATTACAGTGTTCTTGACTCGTGGTGTACAAGTAAAATTCAGTGTTAATGACCTTTCGTACAGTAGATAGGCCTTAAACCTATGAAACCAGTTACTGAACTTGCTGCCTAAAGATATTTTTAACGCCCTTATTTCTCTTGTCCATTTAGTATACTTTGTATCCTGTTTCATTATCGTCCCCATTTTTTTAATTTATCCTTTTCTTATTTTCTTCTTTCTTTTTTACTCCTCATAGTCGTTTTTTACATTTTTATAATTACGAATTATTTTCTTGCAAGAATAATGATGGCTCTTTATCAAGAAAATATTTTGTGAGCAGAGGGTCGAATCTGCAATGGTAGGCATTAAAATGATTCACAAAAATATTGCTAGAAACAATTATGATGAAAAAGAATGATTATCCTTGGAAATATTCAGTAATTACTGGTATAATGTATGTTTTATGAAACTGATGGAGTGGTCATAGCATCATTTGTTAATGTGTCTGTGATGGAGTATTGTTGGCTAGATTTTTCTTCAGTTAAGCTGAGACGGAAACCTATTTTTGAGTGGTCATAATCGAGAGTCGAGGAGAAGCTACACTGGCTATGTTGGTAAGATGAAAATTCTGTTTGGAAGATAAAGTGATCTCTTCAGCCGCAGATTGAATCTCCGTTGTTGGTGGTGAGAATTTTTCTTTCTTGCCTCTACCCTCTCTCTCTCTCTCTCTCTCTCTCTCTCTCTCTCTCTCTCTCTCTCTCTCTCTCTTATTTAGAGCAAAACATAATTTTAATTCGTACTGCTTCAAACGTGCATTTTCTGTCTGTTACAACCACTGGTTGCAAGCAACGCCCTCTCAGTGTAATTTCCTTCCCTACCGTCTCAGCTCGACGTACCTCCAGTAACTAGGAAGGGTAGAAGGAAGGGACGATCCCTCCCCACGTTTTTTTTTTTCCTTGTGCGTTTTATTTAGCAATGATGACATAACAAGAGGTGGGAACCAGTCTTATTATATTTTCCAATTACCCTCACTGTATTGCTATTGGTTTTCAATACTAATGGATATATTCTAGTTATTGGTGTGTGGATGCGAGAGGGAGGTTTCCGGGCTATTTACAGACACAATGTGGGATGCCATAATCGGTTGAGATACAATCAGAGAGAAGGAGAATGTGTACACATGCAAAAAACATTAACACCAGTGAAAATGCAAAAGAGGTTACTTGTTTACAGGTTTGTGCAGTATTTTGTCTCAATAATATTGATAATATTAAAGTTATAATAGTAATAGAAAAAATAGCAACACCAGCAGTAGCAATAACACCAACAACAACAGCAACAACAACAGCAACAACAACACCAACAACATCAACAACAGCAACAACAACAGCAACAACAACATTAACAACAACATTAACAACAGCAACAACAGCAACAACAACACCAACAACAGCAACAACACCAACAACAACACCAACAACAACACCAACAACAGCAACAACAACAGCAACAACAACACCAACAACAGCAACAACAACACCAACAACAGCAACAACACCAACAACAGCAACAACAACTTCAGTAACACCAACAACAACATGTATAACGTATTGAATATTATTAATTAAGTAGAAGAATAGCGAACTTTCAGTGAATAAAATCTGCCGAGTCAAGATACCCGGACAGTTCCTCACAGATCTGTGGCAGAAGAGATTTCCAGAGACATTTCTCAGAAGAAAAAATCGTCGATTAAAAAAATTAACAGATAGATCTAAATGAGTTTTGGGATCTTTTCTAGAAAAGAATTCGCCAAGTGAATGAGTTACCAGGATAGAGCCCAAAGGGTTCGTAGCAGGAGAAAGATGGGAAACCTCCCCAAAAACGAATTTGTTGAGTAAAGGAGTTACTGGGATAGGTCTTCAGGGGTTGTTTAGCCCAGTCGACGCCTGCTGGGAGACCCAAGTTGTTTTCCCCTTCCACTCAGTATTTTCTTACAGGCTATTGTCTTGCGTAAAAGAAACTCTTTTGTTTTCATGTCTTATGGGTTGGGATTTTTTTTAGCTGTGTTTATATTTTGTGATGGTTGATAGTATGTAAATATGTGAGGTTGGAGGGAGTTAGTTCGTCAGGAGAAATATGGAAATGTTTCCAGACGTGGGTCTTGGTCATAATGATGACCAGCCCACTGGAGCTTTTGGTCATCGGACCGAAATCGTGGGGACTGGAAAACACATTGGGCTGGAGAACACAGTTGCCTGCGAGTTTTATGACTCACTTGCCATGGGTTCGAGCACCACCGTTGTGTGATTTAATTATCCGTCAGGATTTATTAACTAAATGGGTGAACACTACCAGCCGGAGAAATATATGTTTGATATCAAACAAACAATAAATGCCAAGTGCGCTACTTTAATACCTACGGTTACTAGCTACAATATTTCTTTCTCTTGGTTGGTTCCCTCGACCCTGGGTGACCTGACTATTGTGGCCGGGTGTGGGTCCCTTAAGCTGAATCACCGTACTGTTAGGGTGGGGACTGGGTACTGCTGATGCGCCGATTAAGCCCATGACGCTGGGTCACCCTACAGTTGTTGAAGGGTTTACGTCTCTGGCTTTGAGTCACCTATCAGCTGTGGTGGAGTATGAGAGCACATATATATATATATATATATATATATATATATATATATATATATATATATATATATATATATATATATATGTGTGTGTGTGTTTACTCATCGTGAGAAAGAAAAGATCTATGATGTGACTTACAATGGGAAGTAAGTTTCTTTGACTGGAACTCTCCTAAAAGTGGAAATGGATGTGATGGGAACTATTTTGAGAAAGCATGTAGCTTTGTTGGAACAATCTTGGAAAAGTAACTTTTATGAAACTGTCGTTTATGGAAAAAATATCTTTGTTGGAACGATCTCGGGAAATGAGGTTTGTTAGAACACTCTTGGATAATCAACTGTGATAGTAACCATAGTGAGAAAATTTCCAAGGCTGAGATAGTAACTATCAAGGGAAAAAAAGTAAGTAGCTTTGATGAAAGCCTCCCATGAAAGTAAGTAGATGAGATGGAAGTCACCAAAGGAAAGTAACTGTAATGGGAACCATTGAAGAGAGAGACTAACTGGGATGGTACTTGCGTGAGATAGCATCTGTGATGAGGCCATTGTGGGAAAGTAACTATATTAGAAACCAATTTCAGTCCAGTTCGCTATTGAATAAAGTGACATGGTTCCCTCTGTCGTAAAGAACAAAATACGGAGAGAGAGGATCGCCAGTAACAGTTACCTACTTTAAGTAGGTTATTCGGGAACTTTAATATTATTGGCTGCTTACGCTGAGTACCACTAAGGAAGAATGATGGATTTTATGTTTAAAATTATATTAGTAATTTAAATAATATGACCAGTAATGGCTCCATTTATGGGAAAATTTCGAAACTCTTCACTACGTTGGTTAAGGGGATAGGAAAGCGAAGGAATATACAATATACAAATAAAAAAAAATTGGTTAATAGTGAGGAATGAAGGATGAAGAGAATACAAGCAAGAAATAAATAATAAAGTGGATAACCCAACAAACATTATGCATAATAAGAATTCTCTGAAAGCAAAATTTTGAAATTGTTATTATTATAATCAGTTGTCATGCAGCTCTTATGGAATGGCAGGTAATCAGATTGGATCCAAGGAAGAGGAGAGTGTCTCCAGTTCCTTGGATCAAGACATGAAGCAGCTTAAGCATATAGTACAACGATATGTCGTTCATAGGAGAGTTTATTATATTAATAACAAACAGATGCAAGATTTCATTTATCTATTTGTCGTCTTGTTGCCGCAACTAAGCAAATTGTTGCAACCTCAGCTTCACATTTCTGCTTTCCCTGCAACAACTAAATCACATTAACAAAACATTTTTCTCTTTAACTGTTCTATACATTCAATTTGTGATTATATATTTTACATAGATCATGTATGGAAAATATGTCTTTGAATATCCATGTATATGTTATTGCTACACCTCCCCTCGACTTTTAAAGTACATAGCCTAAGATAAATGTACAAAACGTAGGTATCTTATCGTCGAAACGTTTCGCTCGCGCACTAGAATCCTTCACTCTGATACTGGAGATAAAGTCCACATTGTTTTATGTGTGCATGTTACAGGGAAGAGGTGTCAGTTTAGTGTTCTATGGTTCTGTGTTTTATAATGAGTTTGGTCTCTCGTGTGCTAAAACTGATGACAGATTCAGTTTTATATTGTCAGTATCAGGATCAATAAAGCAGCTACAGCAGAAGTAGAAGCAGCAGAGAAGTAACAGCAGCAGTAGAGGAGCAGTATCTTCAGCAGCAACATCA
Organism: Cherax destructor; assembly: GCA_009830355.1. NCBI lineage: Eukaryota > Metazoa > Arthropoda > Malacostraca > Decapoda > Parastacidae > Cherax > Cherax destructor. The sequence goes on along the minus strand of WNWK01001100.1, from coordinate 65,154 downwards.
TTAACAGAAGCTGTGTAGCAGAGGCTACAGATGAAATAGCAACAGCAGCAGCAGCAGCAGCAGCAAAATAGAAAGCAGCAGGAAAGTCCAACAAAGACACTCTTCCTTTCCGAAATACCAGTAATAATAACAGAGGCTGAAGCCAGCGTCACCAGCTTCTAAGAAGCTCCGGTGAGGCAGAAAAACAATTGGTGGCACCTTTCTCCGAACATAAACTTTGGGATCTTGTGAGATAACTCCTGTGTTGAGTGAACTCTCCCAAGATGGAATTTACCACCTTACCTCCGGCGTTACCAGAGAAGGGTCAACACAAGGTAAAGAGTGTTAGGTTTTGAGTTGCTGCAACCGAGGAAGGTATTCTCTGAAGTAGCACCTTCTGCTCACAACCGAGGAACTCGGGCTCAATCTTGGGCGGGTGGAGACGTGTGAACGAATCCCTTTACACTGCTGCTCCTCTTCACGGAACAATAAATGGGTACAATAACTATTGAGGTGGCATCTTGGGGACGTCGTAGTATAACTTAGACATGGCTTTGATATGAGATGAAGTAGAACTGCACTTATTAGTCTGTATTTGTTGTTGTAGATTCGCCGGTACTTTCCCGGTCCGGGTCTTTTCCATATGGTGACCCGGCCTTGGCTCCATGTCCTGGGAGTGTCTGAGACCTATGTCTCCCATGGGAGGAGGTACAAGTACCCCTTCATCGTCTGGGACCAATTGTTCCCAGGCCTAGCCACGTTCTCCGCCCTTACGGGGCTCGTAGGGAGAAGCTAGGTATCTCTGGTCTGCCACCTTCCCCGCCCCAGGAAGGCTGATGAGAAGGGCAGTCTTGCGAGCTGCAGATAGTAGCAAACTCCAGCTTTGGCACCTACCTGCCCTAAAAAGGCTGGGTATAGTGTTCGCACCCCTCTGTTATTCTGTAAATTCAAAAGAGTAAATCAACAGGAAAAATAATATTTAAAATAAAACTATAGCTTTCTTTATCGTATCAAATGACAAGAATTGATGTTAGATCCCCAATACTCCTTACACAAATATGTCACTTTCGAGATGTCTTATTTTTATTTCAATTAAAGAATGCTGGAAATATACTTTCCTCGTTTATTTTGAGAATATATTACTAAATTTAATTTTCTAAGGTTAGTGCCACTGATGTAAAGAATAACTTGTGTTCGCTCTGATATTTGTTATTATCTTCAAAATCATTACGTGTTACGTATTACATAGCATAAAAGGAAACCTAAAAATATGAGAAAACTAATCAAATAACGATTCACACTTAAAATAAGAAAGAACTTAAAATACATAATAAAATATACTAATGAAATTGTCTACCACCAGTTTAATTTTTGTCTTCATTAACACTATAAAAGAGAGGTATGGAAGGCAGGGCCGGGTGTGCATCTCAGAACCCCGAATTGTCTTCAGATATCCGTGAATCGTCCCTGAGTGTGCTTCAGGACCCAGGATTGTAATCAGGTTTCACTGAGTCTCCCTTGAGTGTGTCTCAGGTCCCAAGAGTGTCCTCAGGTTTTCTTCGGTTTCCTTTGAGTGTGTGTCTGAGGGCTGAGCAAACAGTGTTGGGGGAAATAAGAGTGTGAGGTGAGGCATGTGAAACCCAGGCAGCCAGCCAGGTAACACGCGCTTGAAAGCCTTACCTGGCAAATATTAAATACTTGGAGCTTTAGAAGTGAAGGAGTGGGGAGTGGCTCTCTCTCAAATAAATATAAAATATGCAGAACAACTACAATGGTTTTCTGCGTATTGTGATATAACCTGTTTACTGTGATCTTACTGGGCATATATATATATATATATATATATATATATATATATGCGCAATAAGAGATACATTGTTGATATAGAGATGACATATACAGTACATGAGGTGTGAGAGATACTTGTCTAGTACAAATTGTTACATGTTTGTCACTGGTATAATGCGAAAATCTCATCCAGCTCCTCAGTGCTGGGGCGCGTGCCCAAAATACAGCATGCATTACCTCTCTGAACAGCAGCGCTGAGTCGCTGGAACAGAAAAATAGCTGCCCTGGGATCCCTAGTTACTCTGTTGAGTCTTTTGCCCAGCTCCTTGAGGAACTTAGTTGCACTCTTTTCCCATGAGCTAAGGGTCTCCGAGCCTATGAGAACAAACATATAATGATGGGCAAGTTCTCCATATTTTCTCGACTTTTGGGACTCCCTGAAGCTGGCAGCTGCCCCTCCTTCCTCCCTGGTGTATTGGAGATAGCATCAGCCAAGGTAGATGCACATGTGTAGTCCCACACCACCCGCTTGCCGTCTGTCCAGGCTTGATGGGTGATACCATCTGGACGCTTTTGGCTGCCATCAGATCTGCATAGTTGGGATGGCTCCCTTACTGCTGGGCATCCGGCTGTTGTGAGGCTCCTCTTGATAATGTTATTAACCTCTTCATGTCTTGCAATCATTTTCTCGGATTTACGACAACAAGACCATGTAACCACGAACGAGTAATATTTAATCAATAACACTGTGACTAGCCGAGGACTCGAGCCTGTGTCGTTTTAGCCCGCTTCATGGTGAACGAAAATTCACGACGCTCTAACCCACGGGGCCACCCAATCCTACAAATATCACGCACTCAGCAGAGCTAGGTGTTTTACCATGATCCGATAACATACGCTCTAACCCACGGGTTAGAGCGTCGTCAATTTTCGTTCACCATGAAGCGGGCTAAAACGACAAGGGTTCGAGTCCTCGGCTATTCGCAGAGTTGTTATTGATTATATATATATATATATGATTGGAAATTATTATTGCATACTAGGAAATACCTCAGATATTTGTACTTTATGACACCTGTATAGATCCATTTATTACTATTCGTAATATGAAAGTAATAATGGGTTCACTTCTACTTTAAATAGAAAATAAGTGATTTACTTGCCTACGTTCAAATTATCACAGTTTTTAAAAAAAGGCACAAGCTTAATAATGTTACAACATTTATCGATATTTGTTCAATTTCTGATCTCTTTGACGCTGAGGTTTAAAACTTGTTAAATTATTTTCCACAAAACTTACCCAAGTAAATTATTTTACAGTGTGAGTGCTAATTGTAAACAATAAATTTTCATCACTTTCAGTAACCTTCAGTCCCTAAGGGTATACAATACATTAAGCTTCTTTACCAAGGAAACCTGCATTTTCACTTTCGTAAAGAACTGCGTAGTATATTAATGTGCTGCTTTCCACAGATTTACTATCAATTTGTTTTTCACTAGTGAATATTGAGATTTTGAAGAGTGTTGGTCATCTTGCTTTTGACCTGAGGTCAAGTGGTGTTCTTGTTTAAGTGAGGGAGCTGTAATAGTCGATGCGTAGGAAGCACTTCACGGGATATTAAACATCGCATCAATAAACGTATGGTTCATGAAATAGTAATAACACGATTGTAAACAAACCACAAAACGGGTGGGGTTTCAACCCATGACGAGTGAGTTTTAAATGAACATATAGGTATTTTTTTCACACGGGTCTTTCCCATCTCACTTTGCTGTCATGCATCGTAGTCATTCAAACTATCAACCCTCTTACCTATAATGATTTCAGAGTTCCGACCTCAACAGCAGAGCAGAGATTCTACCTCGTCATGTCTGATGCTCTGTTTACAGCGAGAATGAGCCTTCAACTGAACAAGCCCCATTACATCCATCCAGCAGTTCAATCACTAATTTTGCTGTTAATAAGTGAATTCATTAGTTTTTCTTACTTCATGGGTTAAGTTGGTCCTTGAAACATTGTTCGATAATAGTTGAGAATCTTATTTTTATTTAAATATAATTTTTAATAGATAAGTTTTGTTATGAGTTATAAAGCTATTTAGGTAACTAATTGTATTAGGTTTATGCAGTAAGTAGTTGTGATATTTAAAGATCTCTTTGATAATGAATATATATATATATATATATATATATATATATATATATATATATATATATATATATATATATATATATATATAATAATTATTACATAAAGCAAGAGTTGGAGTACACATAGAGTAGTACATAGAGCGGGAGTGGGAGGATAGTTGCAACTTAAAGTAGAACTGGAGCTTGGCGTGCTGCGGATACTCTGGAAGGTGGGCGTCGTCGACTCACAAGGGAAGGGGGTGGTCGAGTGTCTGTAAACAGGTGATACACAGTCTCCTTACACTGCATCTCAGTGTTTTCTTAACACATTATTATGCTAAGGCGTATGGTAAAGTTTGGCTTAAAGGAGAATACATTAAGTGGTGAAAATTTAGTATGGCAGTGATTGAAACTCGCATGGATTAGCACTTTGATCTACCATGATGTAACTTTATCTGTGAGGTCATGAATAATGCTGAATCTTTGCTAAGAGTTAGGCTGCATCACCAGAAATATGTACCAATCTTTCAGAGTAAACGTTGGGTTTCTATATTCCTCAGAACCGTTGGTAAAGAAACGTTGGAATTGTGGCCTGTATACTTTCTCCGACTCCTGTTGGTTCCCAGTTTTCTGTTTGTGCTTTGAGACAAATATGAATGATTAAACTGATCAAAATCGGTTGATTGATAATAATGTAACGTAATCTAACCTATCCTCTTGGAAATGGACACGAATTCATCCTCTTACGACACCTCTAGCGAAGAATTACAAGTCCTTGATCACTTCAGATACATCGATTTGAAAGATCAAGGTCCCAGGATCGAAAGGTCTTCAATAGAGGCGTTCTAAATGTATTCGTGTCCATTTTCGAAAAAGTTGTCGTCAGTCATTTGCCCACTTACTAGTAACCCAACCAAACCTAAAGTAAACTAGCTTAAACCAACCCAACCTAACCTAAAGTAAACTAGCTTAAACCAACCCAACCTAACCTAATGTAAACTAGCTTAAACCAACCTAACCTACCCTAACTCTTATATAACATAACCAACCCTAACAAAACCTAACGTAACTAGCCTAGCTGATCGTTGGATTGTAACTGTATAACCTACAGGAGCAAATACGAAAAAAAAAAAATTCTTCTTTCTTCACTTCTCTGGTAACACGACTTCAATTCTTTAGTTCTTTGGCTCATTTGGGGAAATTGTCATAGTAACTGCAAGTGAATATCATAATGCTGACAAGTTAAGTAAGACACATGTGTAACAATTAGGTATCATAATTCCCAAACGTTTCGCCTACTCAATAGGCTTCTTCAGTCGAGTACTGCTTATGCCGCTACCTTTGTATTCGACTGGAGAAGCCTACTGTGTAGGAGAAACGTTTCGGAATAGATACCTAACTGTTGCACATGTCTTACTTATCACCTGATAACTGCAAGCATTCCATCACTCGTTTAACGTACGCTAAACTGTATATAAATTATACAGATACTAAAATAATATGGAAAAAATAAGTATTTTGTTTTTATGAAGCCTAAATATATTATAAAAATCTGACAGAAAATAACATTTAAATTAACAAATGGCAATTGTATCCAAGTAATTTTGAAATAAATAGCTAACTCCATAATGAACGGATTTAAGACCACTATCATGATAGCGCACAAAAGTATTGAAGATTGGCTCATTTTGTTACCCAGGGCCTGTTATTCATCATTATGTTCCCTCCTTGCTAATAACTGTGCCTGGTTTATGCCGATAAATATCTTTTATGCTGTGATTATGTCTTCTCTGCTCCATTCATCACATCCCATCAGTCTTGTGTCAGACCTCTGCACTTTGATTACGTTCTGTAAATGCCCTTTTGTCTTATCAATAATCTTGACTATTAAATCACCATAGATGTATTTAATATTTACTGTATTCAGGGGTTCCCAACCTGGAGTGTACGCACGCCCAGGCTGTGCGAGATGGGTTTTCAGGGGGAGCGAGAGAGTTCAATTTCTTCACTCGAAGTACTGTATTTGGTTTAATTTGTGATTCAAAAACTAGAAACTTCATTTCTTCATCTTCAAACGTAATATTACTTTTGTACGGGGTGCAATATTAGTCAAAAATTTCCTAGGGGTGCTGGGCATAGAAAAGGTTTGGAATAATACCTGATAATCAGTTTTTATTACTCAGGAGCTTTTGATACCAAAACTATTATTCTTTGTATACTGTCTTTTGTTTTTACTGTTTAATGCTATTCACCTAAAAGTATTTCACTAAAATGCATGATACTACAGGTAAATTCATACATTCACAATTAATTGAAAAGATATGTTTGTCCCAATCATACGTAATAATTTTTAATGTGTGAAATTAGACGATAAATTTATAATTCTTGGTCTGTGACTTGGAAGATTATATTTTGCCACCCTCTCTTTATCTTATTAACCTTTTCTCTGAGCCAGTGATATCGCCCTTGACAGCCTCAGTAATCTCATTTCCAGGTCTAGGCAGCAGGATCTCTGTTACGATGCTCGGTATTATATATGTCTTTTGATTATAGAGGAATTCTTAATTTATCTTCCATATACCTTTGAGAGGAAAAATCATTATTAGATTAACACATTTCCAACGGAACGTAGACACCTGGAGGTACACACTCACCATCAGCAGGTACACGCTCCACTAACAGCAAACACACACACACCATTAACCAGCTATACACATGCTACCAGCAGGATGTATACCACCCAATACCATATATGTATGTATATAAATAAATAAATAAATATATATATATATATATATATATATATATATATATATGTCGTGCCTAATAGGTAAAACTGGTCAATTAGCAAGAACTCATTTAAAATTAAGTCCTTTCTAAAATTTTCTCTTATACGTTTAAAGATATATTTTTTTTCATTTATGTTAATGTAAAAAATTATAATTTTGTACCAAGAGAAACTTTGAAAACTTATCTAACCTTATTATAACAAGCGCAATTTAATTTAGCCTAACCCAACTAAATATATTTTAGATACGTTTACAATAATTTAATAATAAACAAACACAATGAAATATATTTTTTTCGTTAGGTTCAGAATGATTTTCGCGAAATTATTGCATGCACAAATTTTCGCTTGTCTTATATGGCAAGGTGAGCGTTGCTATTTAAGCCGAATAGGCAGAACTTCCGAGATATATATATATATATATACATATATATATATATATATATATATATATATATATATATATATATATATATATTGTATTCGTGCCGAATAGTTAAAACTTGCGATTTTGACTTAAATAGCAATGCTCTTCTTGCCGAATAAGGCAAGCGAAAATTTGTGTATGCAATAATTTCGCAAAAATCATTCTGAACCTAAGGAAAAAATAAATTTCATCGTGTTGGTTTATTATTAAATTATTGTAAACTTATCTAAAATATATTTAGTTGGGTTAGGTTAATAATAAATTCCGTTTCTTATAATAATGTTAGGTAAGTTTTCTAAGGTTCTTTGGTACAAAATTATTAATTTTTACTTTAACGTAAATGAAAAAAAAAAAAAAATGTATAAGAGAAAATTTTAGAAATGACTTAATTTTAAATGAGTTCTTGTTAATTGACCAGTTTTACCTGTTCGGTACGACACACACACACAAACACACACACACACACACACACACACACACACACACACACACAATGTATGTGTACCACCCCACCAATATGTACACACGCACACACGTACGCACATACACCCACAAACAAACACATGCGCATACAGCACCAGCTTGTACACAAACTAGCATCAGCAGGAACACACACACACACACTAGCATGTACACGCAAGTGCAACACTCAATGACTATCAAGGAACTAAATGCCCAGATATTGGTCTCTTGAGATCATTGTCCTTATATCTGAGGCTTAATATACTGAAGACTTTCCTTAAGACAACCACTGTATCAGGAGAGACGAAGGAGGAGAAAGAGAAAGAGGAGGAGGAGGAAGTGACGGAGAGGGACAATAAGTAGAAAGACAAGAGGAAGGATAAGGAGGAAGAGGATGAGGAAGATAAAGGGAATGAAAAAATGGGAGAAAGTGTAAGAGGCGAGGCATGCGAAATGTCGGTAGTCACGCAAGGAATTGAAGTAAGAACGCACGAGGGATAAGTAACGTGGACAATGGATCGGAAAGAAGGAAGGAAGGGTAAGAGAAGTGGAAATACATAACAAAAAAGATGAAAATGAGGTGAAAGAAAGAGAGAAGATTATGGAGGCGGTTTCTGGCAAAAGTGAATCGCGAAAACATGGAATAAACTCGGGTAAAGAGAATTGAGTTTTTGATTGGATAAATGGTGGATGCAAATGGCGTACTGACCACAACAGCGAAAAGGCGAAATTATATGTAACACGAAAATAGCTAATATTCATTTTATTGTATTAATGTGGAATAACTTATCCGGTAGGTGGTCACGCACCGCAATGGGAACTGGGAGATGATCAGGTTTGATCCAGAGGACAGCAGGGAAGATCTGACTTCTTGGATGTAGAGCCTTTCACCTGCATCAAGGAGCCTACTCTCTCTCCCCGTACGAAGGGAGATATTTTCCACTGTGTCAGTCCTTCAGGACAGATTAACAATAGAACGTATAAAAGCGGGAGTTTGGCTTCAGGGAGAAGCTCGACTATGCATTGACAAGGGATTACCATCAAAGACACTGAGGATTATTGCATACACAAAACAACTACTCGTATATACTGACGTGTTAACAGAGAAATACATGAGTTTCCACTGTCTCAATACTTTATATATGAATTTCAATGGGAATAAATCACTATAAAACGCACGACTGCAAATTGGTAAATAGGAAAAAATACCATAGCGAGTTAGGTTAGAAGAGAAATAGCTGAGCTCTTTCGTCCGTTCAAACACATCCTCGGAGGAACTTAATATTCTGAAGATGACTGTAAACTAACGAAAATATTTCCTCTGTTATTCTCTTTCTTTGTGGCATTTTTCATGGAAAATTATTACTGAGAAATTGTGAAAATGTACATTTAAGAAGCAGTATCATGACTAATCGATGGGATACCTTGAATTCTAGTAATACTTTATTTTTCATTACATAAACTAAAATGACACTTTCTGGTGTGGATGAAATACACTCTCATTATCCTCCTGGACATCAACTGCAAAATAAAGCAAATATTCTCCGACAATTTAACAAAAGACTCTAAATTGCAATGAGCGAGAGATGACGGAAAAAAAATCCGAACCAGCGTATGTACTAAACTAGATTATTATTATTTATTATTATTAATTTTATTATTATTTTTATTTTTATTATTTTTATTATTATTATTAGTTGTAGTAGTAGTATTTTTATTATTATTATTATTATTATTATTATTATTATTATTATTATTGTTATTATTATTATTATTATTATTTTTATTATTGTTATTATTATTATTTTTATTATTATTATTGTTATTATTATTATTATTTTTTTTTTTATTATTATTATTATTATTATTATTTTTTTTATTATTTGTATTATTATTTTTATTTTTATTATTATTATTATTATTTTCATATGGAAGCGCTAAACCCGTAAGGGTCATACAGCACCCGGTTTTATTCTAGGAAGGGAAATAAGCTAGACATTTTCGAGTCAAGTGCCATTTACGAGCATCGATTCGCAAACCTTGATGGGATAATTTACTAAAAAAAGACAAAGGTGTATATCGATTTGTCAGGAAACAGAACAAATGTCTCCTGACGCGGGACTCAGTCATAAGATGACCCACAGTTGGAGCATTTGGTCATCTAGCTTACCGGTCCACCCCATTAAAACTTATAATTTATAATAATCATTTAATGATCATCTTGTTACGTCCCAAGTTATAAGATGAGGGTATGTTACCCGTGGGCATGTACATGTCAGTAGTGGGTATATTCATCGTAATATACAAAGGGAAGTCTATATGGTGGAGGATTCCCAACGCATTTGTGCAAAGGAAATGCAATAATTGCATGTAATGGAGGATTTCTTAGGCAGAAGCGAGGACCTACTTACTAAATGGTAATTTCCAACATCTGTAATTATATAGCAAAAGGAGTAATCGGTTCAGTGTATTGTGGAAGCTTTGTGATTGCTGGTGATTAGTAGTTAGGAGAATTTCGTCAATAATAAATCTATTCACGCATGGAGGGACTAGGGAGGGGAGTGATTGACGGAAATAGGGAGAGAAATGTTATGTAAAACTTGCGGGAGCTGAATAGGGTGGAATGTTGTTGTATGCTAATGAATACAGTCCTTTCTGTAGGAATTCCAGAGTAGCATGAAAGGCAGTTATATAACCGTTAAGATGGATAAATATTTTGGAACATTGGCTCTCTCTCTCCTCCCTCACACACACACAGGGCCAGGAGCTGCGACAAGACTCCTTCAACCACAAATAGGTGAGTACTCACACCAGGAACTGTGAATCGACCCCTGCAACTACATATAGGCGTGTACACACACACAAATGTTTTGAATATATTTAGAGTGGTCCAATGGAAACCTGTTGCCTGGTCTCAGACCAAGCTTCTTTATTGATGACCAAATCAGCGTACCTGTTTTAGCTGCAAGAGGCATCCAGTGGTTAAGATGTCTTAATAGAGTGTAACTCTGCCTGAGTAGTGTCTGACCCACCACACGTGTTGTCCACCTGGCCTCCTGAAGTTCAGTAGCCAGTTGACTTTCCAGGTAAGAGCAAGATCTCTGCGGGGTTAGTCATCTTGCTAGTGATGCATGTGTAATCTGATGCAACTTCCGGTATGTCAGTGAGCGAGCAGCCTCGTTTCGTTTCTGTTTCACTTGCAATGCAGCTGTTAGAAGAAAATTATACAAATAAAACAAGAGTGTTGTCGACATTTCTGTGTTTGTTCTTGGAAAACGAGTCTCATTACACGGGATTTGTCCTTGTCTGGAGCATACATACGAGGGAAGGAGAAAATCAATGGAGAAAGGGACGATTTGAAGGAGAGGAGAAAGGATTTAGAAAAGGATGGACTGACTGAGGAATGGGGTTATTTTGTACGGAGGAGAGAATGGGAAGGGAGAAGCATAAAGGTAAGAGATGGAGTAAGAAAAGAGTCGAAGGGAAGAATTGTAGGGAAAGAGGAGGGACTAACAGATGTAAAGAGTTGAAAGGTAGATGGGGGGATGGAGCGAATTGACGAAAGGGAGAGTGACGAAGGATGGAGAGTTTCATCATTCCACTCAGTCGGAGGGCAAGGAGGAGATCAATCTTAATAACTCTCGTTTAAAACATTCAAAGATCTAGACAAACGCAAGTTTTGCAACTGAGAGATTTTTGGAAACAGAGAAGCCTCACAAGAAGCTCAAAAGCCAATTAGAAAGGAGTTCCCCGACTCTCCTCCTTTGATCCTATTGGATGGGCGGTTTAGGCAGATCACCAGAAGCGTAAGAGGAGAGGGTCGGAGGAGAGAAGAGAGAGACAGGCACGTCAGTGAAGGAAAGATAGGGCGAGATGAAAGAGCAGGTAAAGCAGATCTAAATGTAACAGAAAAGGGAGAAAATAAGAGGGAATGTTGAAGAACTAACCGAGTGAGAAACTTGAGGTGGAAGCAGTCAGGTAGTCAGTCGGTATTTCACAACCATCCTGGGTGATTTTACCGTCCTATCACACCTATGTGAAATGAAAACTAGTTAAATGTTTTTTTACTCAGGTAGATTTGCTGGTATGTATTTTGATTTTGTTTCGTGTAGATGTAAGGTGACTGATAATTCTTTTAATCTTTTACTTACATTTAGTAAACACTTCTCTTTAGTTTTCGTGCGTATCATGATACTTATTACTTTATTTTTTTTTTCGATTTAGGATGTCTAATCTGAGACTGGGCTGCATGAACGATGATCTACGGGACCCATCGCAGAAATATAATACAACACTGACAAAGATAGAGTTTGCTCTAGGCGTTATGGGATTAAATATGCTGACACATACAGTGACTCAGATACAAATTGAACCACGAACTTCAGTTCCATCCAAGCAATACACAAGGAAAACAAGACACACAGACAACAACAAAGGATGTAAACACAGACGAACACAAAGATACAGAGATAGGATAGACAGACACAGACACATGAACGCAGACACATCCACGTCTTGAATCATATGCTACATGAGAGGGTGTTAGGGAGGGGTGTTTAAGCTTCAGGGATGTGATAATGCAGGGTGGCAGAGCATCATAGAGAGAGAGAGGAGAGAGAGAGAGAGAGAGAGAGAGGGGAGGGGAGGGAGGTTGGTTCGAAGAGGAGCACTCAAGAGGAGCGTCAGAGGAGGAGCAGTGCAGCAGAGATAACGGTAGAAAAGAGGAGGAAAGAGAAGGGTAAGTGGGACGGGTTAGTGAAGGAGGAATGGAGGGAAGGAGAGAGATGAAGAGGCGTGGGAGGAGGGCAGGTAATTGTGATGGAGTACGTGTGGAGGGTGGAGGTGTTTGCCACACCTCCACCAACAAGAGACACACCCAGAGGGGGAAGCCTGACGCTCTATTTTATGTTAGGTTATATTGTCCAGGGAGAGATGGGTGATGGTGGTGGTAGTGGTGGTGCTGGTGGTAGTAGTAGTGGTGGTGCTGGTAGTAGTAGTGGTGGTAGTGGTGGTAACACTGGTAGTTGTGGTGGTAGTAATAGTGGTCGTGTTTTATTTACCAAAGGATACATCTGGAATGTGCTGCTACCCTATTCTGCATAATAGATACATAGAACGATAGTTAGCTATGGTGTTAGTGGTAGTAGTGGTGTTAGTGGTAGTAATGGTGTTAGTGGTAGTAGTGCTTCATTTAGCAAAACTGGCTACATCTGCAATGTGCTGCTACATAGTTCTGCACGATATTTACACAGAGGGAACGATAGCTAGCTATGGTGGCGGCGGTGTTGGTGGTGGTAGTGCTGGTGATAGCGGTGGTGGTGGTGGTGATAGGGGGGATGGATGGGTAAGCCAGCTGCTGTTGCTCGTGTTGTTTGCTTCTTCCTGTAATGTTAGTGCTGGAGCAGGTGTTGCTGTTGGCGTTGTCTGTTGCTTGCTGTTGCTAGAGCTAGTGATAATGTTGCTTGCTGTTGTTAGAGCTAATGATAATGTTGCTGCTGTTGCTATTTCTATTGCTGCTCTTATTGCTGTATATACAACTTATGCTGTTACTGAAGGTTCCGATGCTACTGTAAGTGCTGTTATGCTTTCTGTTGTTGCTGTTCCTGCCTTTGCTAATTCTACTGCCGTTTGTGCTACTTTTGCATTTCTGCTGCTGCTTCTGTTGTTGCCGTTTATTGATTTTGCTTCTGTTGCTACTACTTCCATTAATGTTGTTTCTCATGTACTTTCTGCTACTTCTTATCCTGCTTTCTTTTATTGCTTTTGCTTATTTTGCCCTTCTAGAACTTGTGATAATATTTCTACTCTGCTTCGCTCTGCTGTTACATCTGCTTCTGTTGCTCCTAGCACTGCCGTTTCTGCCGTTACTAATGTAACTGTTGTTGCTATCGTTGTTCATTTTACTGTTCTCTTTCTCTCATTTCTCTCTTCTCTCCTCTCGCCTCTTGTCCTCCTTCCATTTTGTTAAATATTTTCTTTGCTTTCTTCCCAGTTCACTGATTTCCCTTCAGTGTCCTAGTTATTACTTTTATCATGTTTGTTCCCACCAATTACTGTATGTTCGTCCCTTTCTCCGCTCGTAATTGTTTCTTCTAAGTGATGACTGTTATCACGGTTTATCTATATTTATTAGAACCACTGGTTATCGTTATTTTTAATTTGTTTAAGACTAAAGGAAAATATTACTTGGAACTTTTCGTTTTGAGACTTTACGAGATTTTATTATATATATATATATATATATATATATATATATATATATATATATATATATATATATATATATATATATATATATATATATATATTGTTTTGATTGCTGGTGAAGGTCTCTTGATACAACAAAGTTGATTTATTCTTTTCTTTCTTTTGATTAAACGTAATTACCTTCTCTCTCCCAAGACGTTGTAGGACCCCTGCGAGTCATTACGATTCCCTGGTTGAGATAAATATGTCTTGCTTTCACAACGTAATGTCAGGCGACCATCATTTGACCACTGAGTGTGAAATGTAAGCCGGTTTTGCACTCTGACAGCTTTGCTAATCTTTTTCTTTCTGTACTATTCACACAGTTTGTGTCAGTAAGTGTGCTGTGCCGCAACGAGGTTCTTAATTAAGCATCCGATTAGAGAGGAAATAATACAGGTCTCAGAGCAGAGTTAGATGGCAACGCTCGTGGCGTTGCCCCCGCGGCCCGGTCTGAGACCTGTCTAAACGGGTTATTTGTGTATCATTCCAGCCACAGTATTGCGACTTCTTATTTTCTCTGTATCAAGAACATGTAGGACAGCAAATAAATCTTACAAACTCACATTACACCCATCAGCCATTCAACTTTCCATTAATATGTTTTTCACAAAATTTTATTCCTGTATTACTTCCTCTCCAATTTTGAAGAACTAGTCAGAAACCGTGGCGCACGGCAGCTCTCCGGGAAATTATTACCAGATAACAGACGCGTACAGCGATAATTTTTACGTGCTGACTTTTGTCTTATAAATCGTGAATCCCTTGCATGACTAACAAGAAGCTGTTGAAATCAGTAGGTAAGAAAACTTCTTGCGTATGATTAACCAATTTTGCGTAAAGTTTAGTGGTGATTAGTGCCTCGTTCTGGCAATAGTTATGCAGGTACTGACGCTGTAAGATTGGCTGTTGGGTGCCTATTATGGTGATCCCACCACAACAAACACTGGTGTAACTCTGACAGGACTTGTATTCGAAAGAGGGAGTAAAAAAACAATGAAAAAAAGGGTTGGATAGTGATGATAAATGAAAATATTTGAGTGATAAGTAGAAAATAATTAGAAAGGGATTGAAATTAATTATGTGAATAATTAGGGAGTGGGGGAAATACAGGCAATAGAATCAACTCATTTGACGTAAAAGAAATAAAAAAAAAAAGATTTTTAATGACATTGATTTATCTTCCAGACTGTGAGCCAATGAGATATTTTTTCCTTTTTGTTTAGACATTACTAAGAATAGAAATATATAATCTATATTATGTTATGAGTTACTATTGCAGTGAAATTCCTTAAAAATAATGCCATATTTTATCAGAAGAAATCTTGGAATTGTAGGTTTAAATCAATTGTTTTTTTTTAATTCTTCAATAACAAATATGCATCTAACAATACATTTTTATACACATTGAAAAACAATGATCTGCTTATTTCGATGTTAGATTAGATATAGGTTACTAAAAGAGTTGTTTTTATATACTTCCGATATATATTGCATTTATACAATCATAATTTATTTTAAATAGATATTTTCGTTTGACTTATTACCAAGTATCAGGAGAGAAAGTCTTGGTAATGTGTATGTGTGTGTTTGTGTGCTTGTGTGTGTGCTTGTGTTTGTGTGTGTGTGCTTGTTTGTGTGTGTGCTTGTTTGTGTGTGTGCTTGTTTGTGTGTGTGCTTGTGTGTGTGCTTGTGTTTGTGTGTGTGTGCTTGTTTGTGTGTGTGCTTGTTTGTGTGTGTGCTTGTTTGTGTGTGTGCTTGTTTGTGTGTGCTTGTTTGTGTGTGCTTGTGTGTGTGTGCTTGTGTGTGTGTATGTGTGTGTGTGTACTCACCTAATTGTGGTTGCAGGGTCCGAGACTCAGCTCCTGGCCCCGCCTCTTCGCTGTCCGCTACTGGGTCTCTGCTCTCCCTGCTCCATGAGCTTTATCATACCTTGTCTTAAAACTATGTATGGTTCCCGCCTCCACTATATCGTTCGCTAGACTATTCCACTTCCTAACTACTCTATGGCTGAATAAATGCTTCCTAACATCCCTTTGACTCATCTGAGTCTTCAGCTTCCAGTTGTGTCCCCTTGTTTCTGTGTTCCCTCTCTTGAACATCCTGTCACTATCCCCGCAGTATTTTGTATGTCGTTATCATGTCTCCTCTAACCCTTCTGTCCTCCAGTGTTGTTAGTCCTATTTCCCTCAACCTTTCCACTTTCTCTAGTTTCTTGACGTGCTTGACCAGGTGTGGGTTCCAGACTGGTGCTGCATACTCTAGTATGTGTGTGTGTGTGTGTGTGTGTGTGTGTTTGTATAAACGTGAGTGCGTGTCTGCATATATTTATTCAGACATATACATATCCATTGCGATATTTAGATGATCAATATCATTTTATGTTTTTTTTAAACATTAAAAAAATATGCAAACATAGAATACAGATTGTGACGTAACAGTTTGCTCTGACCAATCGCTCGTATTAACAGCACGGTAAATTCGCGTAATAAATTAATAATATTTACGGCACATATACATTTTAACCTTTTTTTTATCATATTCGTATTATAAAGCAAAAATAAATTAATTGAAACATAAATTCAGTATCGATATATTATTGTAAATATTTAACAAAAATATGTGTAAGCATTTCTCGCCGGTAATAATAATCGTTTGATTTTTTTTTTTTAGGAAAAATATTATATGTTGAATTAGCGAAATACATAACTCAGAGTGTGTAAATATAGTATGTTGTTCTGAGTTTGTAGTACACACCAGGAAACAGTGACGCCGGGAGTGCTAATAGATACCCATGTGATATATATATATATATATATATATATGTCGTGCCGATTAGGTAAAACTGGTCAATTAGCAAGAACTCATCTAAAATTAAGTCCTTTCTAAAATTTTCTCTTATACGTTTAAAGATATATTTTTTTCATTTATGTTAATGTAAGAATTTATAATTTTGTACCAAGAGAAACTTTGAAAACCTACCTAACCTTATTACAACAAGCGCAATTTAATTTAGCCTAACCCAACTAAATATATTTTAGATACGTTAACATTAATTTAATAATAAACAAACACAATGAAATATATTTTTTTCGTTATGTTCAGAATGATTTTGGCGAAATTATTGCATACACAAATTTTCACTTGTCTTATATGGCAAGGTGAGCGTTGCTATTTAAGCCAAAATCGCAAGTTTTACCTAATCGGCACGACATATATATATATATATATATATATATATATATAATATATATATATATATATATATATAAACGAATTTTCGTTGTATTATTCGGCAAGAAGAGCGTTACTATTTAAGGCTAAATAGCACGTTATATATATATATATATATATATATATATATATATATATATATATATATATATATATATATATATATTATATTAAAAGCAAGACCTTTACCTGCACGTTCGCTGGGCCTGTGCCATTTCCTTCTTCCTCTCCTCGTCCGCCTTGTCTACTAAATCCTTCCAAGGAGTCTGGTGTTCCTTGCAGCCTCCTTCCTTGCAGCCTCCTTCCTTGCACCTCCATCTCGTGCATCTTCGCAACATTTCTCTCGTTCACCTCCCGTAAGATGCGTCCAGCTTTAATGGCGCCCGTAACTAGCGGCAGTTTAGCTGAAGTAGTAATTCAAAGACACTCTAGGAAAAGTTCATATCATTATGAATGTTGCGGCTTTATCAAGTACTTGAAGTCACATAGCTGGTGAAACGTCGAATAATGGCTTACACCACCTCTGTTTACCTTTGTTGAAGAACTTTCCTATTCTATCTTCTCTATTATGCACGTCGTTTATTGGTCCACCAATATTACTTATTGCTAAAGTCTCAGCCATACAGCACGTCTCTCTTGAATTGAATAATAATATTCCCATTATGCATCTTTTCACACACATTTTTTCTTACTAAGAAATATTGGGTAAAATATTATTCGGCAAAGGAAGGGCACTTGAGTCTCCCCGTATAAACTTTTACGTGGTGTCACCAACAGTTGGAGACATCACGCAGCTGTACGGCGGTAACCGGTAGCAAACGTTATCTTGTTTATGAAAAAACACTATTTTTTTCCCCTTACGCAGTAGATACGAATAACACACAGCTTATATACACAGAGAGGTGCATATCTCTGTGTATATATGCTGCGAGTTTAGTTAGTCCCCAGGTTAGAGAATAAAGTATCCTTTATTAGCGACGAACAGATGACATGCAGCCTTTGTGTATTCGACAGACTTTCAACACAGTTAACCATCAAACCTGGTTATAAATACAATGGGTAGAAGTCATTCACAAGTAGGGAAGAGACTCTCATTCATCGGACTATAGTAAACACAGAGTAATGTATGTAACAATAATGTATAAATGGAATTAACATGTCAGCATGAAACTATATATTCCCGGATGCAACAATGTATCAGTCTGAAGAACTTTGACTTGGAGTGAATATCTGGAGGAGCGAGGAACTGCAGCTTGTGTGTTGTACTATGCCAGAAACTAAGACCGTAAGTCATGCTTCTTTGCTCTTGTTAATTAATGCCCTAGCAAGTAATGTTCTCACCTTCCTGCCTCCACTTCCTCTCCATTTCTTCCCTCGTCTATTCTTAACTGATCATCTTCCTTCATTTCGGGTGTGTGTGTGTGTGTGTGCGTGTGTGGGTGTTTCTCTCTCTCTCTCTCTCTCTCTCTCTCTCTCTCTCTCTCTCTCTTGCATTATACATCTGCTTTTATTTTCTCCATTTTTCCCCACTACATTTTTTCTTTTCCCATTTTACAACCTACTAACTCATTCTCTCCTCTCGTCGACTAATTCCTTTCATCCTCTCTCCTTCATTCCTCTTCCTTTTCCCTTCTCTGTCTCTCGTTCCATTTTTCCGACCCTCTTCCTCGTGCTCCTGTTATTCCATCCTCTGCCTACCCCTTGCGTTATCAGCCCTTCCTAAATATCTATCCCGGCTTCTGTCTCTCTTGCTGTCACTCTTGAGTCTTCTCCCCTCTTCCCTCGTCTCCCTATTCCTCTCTCTATTTTCTTGGATTCCCTGGTCTTCACTTTTTTCAGTCCCTCACTCATCTCCTCTGTCTTTCACTCACCCCATCCCTCAGTCCCTCACTGAACCCCTAACTCGCCTCATCACGCACCCCATCACTCACCCCATCACTCACCCCATCACTCACCTCATCACTCACCCCATCACTCACCCCATCACTCACCCCATCACTCACCCCATCACTCACCCCATCACTCACCCCATCACTCACCCCATCACTCACCTCATCACTCACCCCACCACTCACCCCATCACTCACCCCACCACTCACCCCACCACTCACCTCATCACTCACCCCACCACTCACCCCATCACTCACCCCACCACTCACCCCACCACTCACTCCATCATTCATCCCTTCACTCATCTTCTCAAATAATTCCCTCACTAAATCACCGTTACTCATCCCATTATTTAATTCATCACTCACCCCTTCCCTCACCCCATCATTCAATCTTGCACTCACCCCGTTACTTCACCCTTCTCCTCCTCCCTTTCTCATTATTTCCTGTTCGTCACCACTCCTCTAGCCATCCCTTACTTGTCTCTCCCTCTCCCTATCCTCCACAACTGTCCTTATAGAACTGTCCCTGTGGGGCAGCAGCCTGTGACATTTGTCTCACGACACTCCCAAGACAGGGAGCCAAGGCCGGGTCACCATCTGGAAAAGACCCGGACGGACCGGGAGAGTACCGGCGAATCTACAACAACAACAACAACAACTGTCTTCTTCCCGACTGGTGGATTCCGTAAAAGAAAATTGATCGAACATTTCGTCCTCTGAAGACAATTATCAACTCGCAATGAACGAAAAGATAAAAATAAAAAGTTAGATGACAGATTACGGCACTTGGAAGTGACAGATCGTAATTTTGTTGAGATTTCTTTTGCAATTTGTGGGTTAAGTGAAAAAAAAAAATAAACCTCTGTTTGGGATAATTGTAAATTTTCCCAGCCATTGTATTGTAGGTTAATTGTGAATTGTTCCAGTCACTGCCTTGTGAATAATTGTGAATTTTCCCAGCCATTGTCTTGGGGTTTAGTTATGAAATGTTAAAGGCACAGTTCTGTGAGTTCTAAATTCTTCACGCTGCAACAGCCACGGAATTGTGGGTTACTGTAAATTATTCAACCACCGGCTTTGTAGTAATGAATTGTTCACGCCACGATATTGTAAGTTAGTTGTGAATTATTTCAGCCACGATATTGAAAGTTGCTGAGAATTGTTCTAGGCACAGTATTATGTATTTGATTTCCCTTGCGTTCCTTAATAAAAAAAATGAGGAACTGCTCGAATTCTATTGAAGATAGCGATGAGTTGGGAGAGAGCCTTCTGTTTTTTTTTAACCTTACCTTATTTTCCAGAGACAATAATACTTTTCTAGTAGATAACCTGGGTATTTAGCAATTTCTATTTCTTCTTTCTCTCACTACTTGTTTGTCTTTGCCTCTTTCTCCTTCCACTTTCCCTCTTCTCTCCCTTTTCCAACTCCTAAATTTCTCTCTCGTTCCATTTCCCATTCTTTTTCTTTATTTTCTTTTTATATTACTGTCCTCTTTCTACTTTCTCCCTTTATAACTTTTACATCTCTCCCTCCTTCCCTCTCATTCTCCCTCGTCTTTCTTAATCCCTTCCTTCTCTTCATCTCCGTCTCTTCCTCTCTGTTGCTTGCGTCTCGCCGACGGATCTCACACACACGATAAAGCGCGACCCACACCCGCAACGGCTTTCCTTCGCCGTTAATCTGTCTGGCTAAGGAAACTCGCGAAGCGGCTGCTGTTGGCTATCATATTTATGCCCTCTTTTTATCAGCAGGATAACGCGACCGCCGCCGCAAGTGTGAACAAATCACGAATTTATTAGTAAAGATATCAAAGGCGCCGGAGGTGGGTTCTCTGCAACTCTTTTTTTTTGTGCTGGTTTTCTCTAAAGCTAAAAAAAGATTTCTGGGGGAGACGAGCACACGTGTGTGTGTGTGTGTGTGTGTGTGTGTGTGTGTGTGTGTGTACTCACCTAATTGAACTCTTCTAATTGTGGTTGCAGGGGTCGAGACTCAGCTCCTGGCCCCGCCTCTTCACTGGTCGCTACTAGGTCCCCTCTCTCTCCCTGCTCCGTGAGCTTTATCATACCTCGTCTTAAAGCTATGTATGGTTCCTGCCTCCAATACATCATTTGCCAAACTATTCCACATCTGGACAACTCTATGACTGAAGAAATACTTCCTAACATCCCTTTGACTCATCTGAGTCTTCAACTTCCAATTGTGACCCCTTGTTTCTGTGTCCCCTCTCTGGAACATCCTGTCTCTGTCCACCTTATCTATTCCTCTAAGTATTTTGTATGTCATTATCATGTCTCCCCTGACCCTCCTGTCCTGTGTGTGTGTGTGTGTGTACTCACCTAATTGAACTCTTCTAATTGTGGTTGCAGGGGTCGAGACTCAGCTCCTGGCCCCGCCTCTTCACTGGTCGCTACTAGGTCCCCTCTCTCTCCCTGCTCCGTGAGCTTTATCATACCTCGTCTTAAAGCTATGTATGGTTCCTGCCTCCAATACATCATTTGCCAAACTATTCCACATCTGGACAACTCTATGACTGAAGAAATACTTCCTAACATCCCTTTGACTCATCTGAGTCTTCAACTTCCAATTGTGACCCCTTGTTTCTGTGTCCCCTCTCTGGAACATCCTGTCTCTGTCCACCTTATCTATTCCTCTAAGTATTTTGTATGTCATTATCATGTCTCCCCTGACCCTCCTGTCCTGTGTGTGTGTGTAGGTAGGCCCAACTGACCTACAAATTTGAAATGAAATTTGTCCGATAGTTTAGGTCTGCCCTGGACTATTATACGATGTTTCTGTCCGCTCTGAAAATTGTCAGGTTGAAAGTGAAGTCTGGACTGACCGAAACATTGACGAAGTTTCATTTTCCACCCACATTATTATAACTTTTATGGTTTGTGAATGCTTCTGTGTATCAAGTGTATCTTTTAACAGGTGTATACGTGTATGTTTTGGCCTGTTTACACTTACTCTCATACACAGAGCAACATCTCTCCACTTTCTTATACACTGTAGGATATTACGTTTATAAAGTACAACGTTCTGCACAAATGTTTAAACACCTTTTCGAAGAAACGCCTTAGACTTTTTAACCCTGCTTATGTTAGTCTCTGAGTACAGCCTCTGTAAGATGTCTAAAGATTATTTTCTAATCTAATGCCTGGAACTATCAACCTTGAAAGGGTATTTATTCACTGTTACCTCCATTACTATGCTCGTAGTCTCATTACTTTTGCGCTTGTTAGGGTATGATTTTAAGAACCAAGATTGTACTCTAACAGCAGATTCATGCAGGCGACTTAATATTAGTATTCTGAAATATTAGTTGGTTCTTAATGCTCTGTCAGAGTTATTCTGTCTGAAAATTATATGAGAGTTTCTATCTGTGATTATCTGTCCAGTCTTCAGTATTTAATATCTTATAATTTCGTTCAAATTTCTGATGACTTGTTTTACCTGATGGGAAGTGGTTTGTGTGTACTCACCTAATTGTCGGTCGATTCATAGCGAATGGCCTCTCCTCTTCACTGGACGCTACTAGGTCTACTCTCTTTGTGCTCCATAAACTTTATCATGTATGCATGCATGCATGCGTGTGTGTGTGTTTGTGCGTACAGTCATGTGTGTGTGGGTGTGCGTGTCGTGCACACACACAAACACACACACACACACACTAATCGACATGTGCCTAGGACAAAATTGTAACTAACTAACACACTTTTGAGGTTGATAGGGTATGATTTTAAGAACAAAGATTGTACTCTAAGGTGAGTAGACACACACACACACACAACTACTTTGCACAAATTCATTTACTATAAACCCACAGTTTTATCCACCAAGTAAAAACACACATTTATAACAGTAAACAATCTTTTTAATATCGTACAAAAAAAAAATCAGCAGCCTCTCACGTACACTAAGAAAAAAAAAGTCCCAGAACTTCTCCCACTCCATTTCTGATAATTGTATTATATGTTTCGCCCAACTCCGTAAAAGAAGACAACAATTTCTTTATGTTGTGGGAAACTTCTCCACAAACTGAGGACAAAAATTAGATGTACACAACTTTTCTTTTCCTTTAATATTGTGTTTCTCACAAGCTGTGGTTTTGTTTACGGGAGATGAGTTCGTTTAGTATGTTGGTGGTGGTGATTAGTGGTTGTTGGTGGTGGTGATTAGTGGCTGTTGGTGGTGGTGATTAGTGGTTGTTGGTGGTGGTGATTAGTGGTTGTTGGTGGTGGTGATTAGTGGTTGTTGGGGTGGTGATAATGATGGCAAATGATGATGGAACTTATAATTATGATAATACAGTGGACCCCCGAGTTTCGTAAACCCCGAAAATCGTACAATTATGTAAGTGCTTGTGGAAGTGTATTTTTGGGGGTCTGAAATAGACTACCCGACGTGACATTTTTCCTTAAGTGAGTAAATTCGTTCGGTAATGGCGCTTGAGCAGACTTCAGGAGTGAAGTTTTTACGAAACTCGGGGGTCCACTAATGATGTTTTGCAGTTATATAAATTGCAACGAAACTCAGTCTGATACCCAGCAACATCTCGAGGTCACCTGTTGCTATACAGTAAACAGTTACGGACATAGAAAGCAGAAGCACTAATTCCAGCATATTAGAGCGGCGTAGCTTTGATACCAGTCACTCCCAATGACTTTTATGACACAATTTTCCAATAATGATAGTCATATATTTCAGCGGTCCGTGTTCAGGTTGTTCTGGAGGCTGTGTACACGTGATATACCGGAACGTGTGTACATAAAATGTACGAGTTTGCATACTAGATGCACGAGTGTGTGTGTACACGGGATATAGAAGAGAATGTACTCGAGATATACATGAATCCCCAAAGCCAAAGGTTGCCAAGGTGTTTACAAATAACTAAAATTCCAATTTGCGAACGACCACAGTGTACTGACAAAAATATAGCGTTAAACCACACAAAATATCACCCTGGGCTTTGCAGAAAAGCGGTGCCGAATAATCACAAAGATATTTCTCTGCAAACAGAATAGTAGACTCAGGAAATCGTAATACGACTATCGTAAACAAGACGCTGAACCCGTGGCAAGCCAGTCGTAAAACTAGCAGGGCAGTGTGTTATCCACCTACCAGGCTGGCCTAGTGAGAGTCATCCAACTGGGTGTATTTCTGTACGAACTAGGAAGATTAACATGGGTCCTAATGTGACCACAAATGCATGCTACTCTTAATAGCGCACTGGTCTGCTAGATTTTGAACTAACTTGACATGGATTCGAACTCTCCGTTCGTTGAGTTCGAATAGTATGTTGCTAGAATGGTATTTAAGAGGATGTATTGTACTCCATAAGCACTATAAACTTCAAATGCATTACTAATAAATTAAATTTAAATGATCGGAACACAAATGTAAACTCTAATCAATAATTGCAAATAGCTAATCCCACTTACACGCTAATACCCTCCATTCAGATATGATGAACTGTTATTGTCAATCATTATAAAAATTACAGAATGATGCCGGGTTTTTTTAATTCTGCAATTTAGAAGTTTGTATTGCTTTCAGATATACAGTGAATTTCAACAAATTTATCTCTTACCTATTGTCAAAGAAGATCACTCTCTCTCTTTCTCTCTCTCTTTCTCTCTTTTTCTCTCTCTCTTTCTCTCTCTCTTTCTCTCTCTCTTTCTCTCTCTCTTTTTCTCTCTCTCTTTCTCTCTCTCTCTTCTCTCTCTCTCTCTCTCTCTCTCTCTCTCTCTCTCTCTCTCTCTCTCTCTCTCTCTCTCTCTCTCTCTCTCTCTCTCTCTCTCTCTCTCTCTCTCTCTCTCTCTCTCTTCTGCTCTTGACACTGGGGAGAGAGATAATGAGAGAGAAAGAAAGAGATTTCGCAAGATCCAGACGTGACACAAGAGGCAGACGGTGAATTACATTAATAATCAAAGGAAGGAAAATAACAGAGATAGAAAGAGGGAAACAAAAGGAGAAACATGTAACAAACCAAAAAGCACCAAACAAGACCCTCCCTAGAAGACAAAAAAAAAAATCACTTAAAAATTTAAAGGGTAATCACCCACGACCGGAATCTGGTGACGCTGAAACACTGTTCCAGTATCACCGGATTATAGTTCTCTTGTAGTTTAATAGCGTAAGCGTTATAGGATTTGATTGATAATTCATTATTTTTATCATCAGTCTTCGTCAAATATCTCCAGTCATCGCCATTACGCTGGTTAACCCTAAAATTATAATGACGATACACAAGAACGGAATTTTATTGTAAGGAAACCATTGTCAACAGACACACAAAGCAGTAGCTCAGATGGGAGATGGATAATTTGGGATTCTACGACACACAGCGTCTGTTCTGTTATTTATATTTTTCATAACACACATATTTTCATGGTTTTTGATCAGATTCACTCTCTGAACTGCGTTTCACAGGAAAACTTATTAGGAAAAGAGCCACAAGTGCAACTAATGTGGCATTTCATTGTGGCAACGTTACGCTGTCCAGGAGCTTTGGCAAGTCGGCTTGACTCGTGTCTATTGCCGGTAATTCTACCAACATTATTACATAGGGAAAACAGTGAGTGAAAAACGCAAATTTTTCACCAAATTTTGTGGGAAAGATTTCACAGCTTGAAGTGTTTCCTCTCCATTCCACTTAATTACTTCTGTAACAACTCTTCCACACCTGTGGCTTGCTCACGTATCAGTTCCGCACAGATGATCATATTCATGCTTGACATTTCTTTTATGGGTTCCGGTCCTTTAGATTTCAAAATACTCTGTCCATCTTCTAATTTCTCATTCGCTGGTTAGCAAAAATACTTAACACGACGAGGATTTATTGGAAAATATTCCGTTTAAGTTTGAGATTTATCAAGTCCTCCGGTGGATTTATTCAGTGTTAGCTTATTCGACTAGTAAAAATGACCTAAAGCAGGTCTTTATTATTACGTGACCCGTTCAGTGGCGTCAATACGGAAGCATGAAGAGGTGTGGTAGATATCAGCCAAATTGCAATCCACGGTAGCGGGCCACTCAACAAGAGCATAAACACTCCACCACAGCAACAAAATTAGGTTAGATTTGGTGGTTAATTGAGTTTAAAGCATATCGACTGCATTAGGGTTATGAAGGCTGCATAGAAGCTGTTCACCACCAGTCAAAACTACATTAATCTCTAAAATAAGAAATAAAGTAATATCCCATTGGAGATAATTACAGACAAGCACCGCGTGGGTTCCCACATCCTTCTAAGGTCAGGCTTCCGTCCGTATTTTTAATAGAAACAGTCGCACACGAGGTCGCATACGATATGATGCATTTGCATCTGATGTATAGGGGGAGTTGCTCCTGTTGTTGTTTACAGAAAACACACAACTACTGGGGAAGGCAAAAAAAAAAAAAAGTTGAAACTTTTTGGAGAATAATTGGAGTCGAATCCACTACCAGGCTCCGTAACTTACCTGTGGCGTAACACTGACCAATATAGTACATCAAAAGCATCAGAAATTATAATGAAACAGGTGAGAATTGTGCAGGTTACACTTTAGGTAGTATATATGGATTCCATTGCTTTAATACCTGGAGTTTATATATAGCGTGACGAATAGGTAAAACTTGTGATTTTGGCTTAAATAGCAACGCTCTTCTTGCCGAATAAGGCAAGCGAAAATTTGTGTATGCAATAATTTCGCAAAAATCTTTCTGAACCTAACTAAAAAATATTTCATTGTGTTTGTTTATTAAATTATTGGAAACTTATCTAAAATATATTAAGTTGGATTACGCTGAATTAAATTGCGCGTGTTATAATAAGGTTAGGTAAGTTTTCTAAGGTTCTTATGGTACAAAATTAATAATTTTTACATTAACATAAATGAAGAAAATATATCTTTGAACGTATAAGAGAAAATTTTAGAAAGGACTTAATTTTAAAGGAGTTCTTGCTAATTGACCAGTTTTACCTATTCGGTACGACATATATATATATATATATATATATATATATATATATATATATATATATATATATATATATATATATATATATATATATATTTTTTTTTTTCATACATATAAATGCTTTATTAATAGACAGAATACATTTATAAAACACACAAACATGAACATGAATACAATGGTACAATATGTCAAAGATTATGAATCTCCTCCAGCTCCTCCGAAGCCGGACGCGAGCCGAGTATGCAGCATGCGTTTCCCCTCTGGATGGCCACGCTGAGACGCTGGAACATGAACGTGGCTGCCCTTGGGTCCCTGGTGGTGTCGATGAGTCTGGAACCCAGCTCTTTAAGGAAACGTGTTGCATTTTTTCCCCACGCTCCCAAGGTCTCTGATCCCACTGGGACAAATTGATACTGTTGGCTTATGTCCCTGTACTTGCCGATCTTGTACTCCTCTCTGTGGTCAGCAGCTCCTCCCTGTCGCCCGACACTGTGATGGATGTAGGTGTCAGCCAGTGTCGACACACAGGTATAATCCCATGCTAAGAGCTTGCCATTCTTCCAAGGATAGATGGTGATCCCGTCGGGGCGGTTTGCTGGGTTGTGGGTATTGTTGGCTGCTAGTGATCGAGGCTCTCTCTCGGCTGGGCATCCAGCTGTAGCGAGGGTTCTCTTTATGATGTCATTGACCTCATTGTGTCTTGCATGCCAACCCTTGGTTTTAGAACAGTTAAGACCATGTAGACCATATTGGTCGGCTTGCGCATCGCTGCAAATACACGTATATTCCGTGTGAATGGGGGCAGCAAGGCGCAGAGCCACTGCAATACGAAGGGTCTTAGGGTCCAGGCGTGTTCCCATGGCCGAAATGGGAACTGTTTGGAGGAAGTCCCCAGAGTGAAGTGCATTCACGGCTAGGAGACGAGCAGTCTCCCTGTCTGATGTTACGGCCCTGAGCATATTGGCAAGTATCTTTTCAACAATGGGGCTGTCCCAGCTTGACTGTTTGTAGGCCAGTTCTTCACTAGGTTTTGGTGTTGGAGCAGCAAGAGTCTCCCATTCAGTGATGGCACTGGTGTAGCTAGGGTTCTGTATTCCTGCTGAATCACTGAGGTTGTATATATATATATATATATATATATATATATATATATATATATATATATATATATATATATATATATATATATAGTGAGAATGTATAAAAATCTATATGTTGTAGCCAGAGTTAGCTGTGCACACTTTCCCAATAAATTGAATTTCTGGCAGGAACCAAGTTTAACCTGGCGCTGACTGACCTTCCTGTGCCACAGTATTCGGGCGGACTAGAGTAGTCAGTTCCAGTTGCTGTAACCTCTTTATCCACAACAACTAGGCGAGCTGCAGTGTTCACTCTCGAGTGAGTGGGCAACAGTTTCCGGGTGGGCTACTGTGGCCACCCTGGCACGAGCGGGCCACTGTGGCCATCCTGACTCACTCCCACACCACCACCCTCTTACGCTACATTGCGCCCACACCGCCAGTGATTAAATTTTAGAGTCTGCAGTTTCTGTCAATGTCTTTCCGATATTTTTCCTTTCGAATTCGAATGGTTGATGCCTTTTGTTCCGCTCGTTGATTAAAAACAAAAGATGCCATGAGGCAGAAAAATGTTTTTTTTTTTTTTCAGTAACATTGATTTTGTTTTCAAATTTTCCTGAAGAATTCTCTTTAAAGGATTAGCATCTATAACTGAATTCTAGATTGTGCGCTAAAAAAAACGATGTTTAGGCTGTATTACAACTTTTTTAATATTTGTTTAGCTCATCTTTCATATTTTTTTTCTTCCTCTTATTGTTCTTCACTTCTGCTTCTTCCGCATCTGATTTTTTTCTCTATTTTTCCTTATATTCTGGTTTATGTTGCTTCTAAAATTCTTCTATTTCCCATTATCCTCTTCGCATTCTTCTCTTGCCTCTCCAACTCTGCTAAGAATATTCAGTAATTCCCTTGTTATATTTCATACAAATCTTTTCATTCACCTTTAGTTTTCTGTTTCGCACACCTGCCCTTGACTTGTACTTCCATGAGTTTCACTTTAACCACAACCGACTCGCACCTGCCCTTCACTTGTACTTCCATGAGAGTTTCACTTTAACCACAACCGACGCACACCTGCCCTTCACTTGTACTTCCATGAGAGTTTCACTTTAACCACAACCGACGCACACCTGCCCTTGACTTGTACTTCCATGAGAGTTTCACTTTAACCACAACCGACGCACACCTGCCCTTCACTTGTACATCCATGAGAGTTTCACTTTAACCACAACCGACGCACACCTGCCCTTCACTTGTACTTCCATGAGAGTTTCACTTTAACCACAACCGACTCATCTGCCAAAACTAAACAGAATCTGTTTTTTTTAGCAGAGCTAAAAATTCGAGTTTCGGCGTAAATTAAAAAAAAAATATGCCAAAGTTTGTATTCTCTATAAATTTAGGTTTCTATTACCTATAAACAACTTAATTTTGCCTAATATAAAATAATTTATTTCCAAAAATATATGCAGATATTCCTATTATAATAAGCTTATTCTCCTTTAAAATATTTATATATATGCATTCGAGTGTAAATTCCCTAATATTGATTTGTCTTTTAAATACTTATATATTTCTCAAAAATATAAGTTTTTCTTTCTTGAAATATAAGTTAGTATTATCCGACATATGAGCCTTTATTCACCGAAATATAAAATAAATAAAGTTCATTTTTCTTAAAATGTAAGCTTATGTTCTCTAAACATAAACCTGTATTTCCTAAAATACAAGCTTATACTTCATACAATTAAAGCATATTTTTCCCTAATATATAAGCCTACATTTTCTAAAATTTTAAAATTCTTAGCCAGCCAGCTGAATTGGACATTATTGAATTTTCTTTCCAATATCTTTTTAGCCAGTGGTCTTGTACAAGATCATCGATGGAACGATTTGAAGTTAATGTGGGTATCTTGGTATGAGAAATTGGTCTTCTTTTCTGGTCGCCAGAAAAATCGGTGATCGCAAGTTGGCAGAGTCAATCTCGCGAATAGCGGACGGAGGGTCGAATCTTCACCTCTCCTGACGGTGAAGAGAAACATGAAGGTGGATCGACTGGACAACACAGCGTGGCTTGCGGCTTCGTTATTTTGACGCATTGTGCTAAATATAGGTTAACTACAGTGGTTTTATGGTTTTAATGGAGACATCTGCTAAGTCAATCTTACTACTTTTCACATTACTAATAGATCGACTACATCAAAAAACATATGTAATAAGACTTTTCTCTTTAGGGGGGGGGGTTACCTCCTTTTTCTGGATTTATTCCTAAATGAATTATTGTTCAAGAAATAATTAAGTCTTCATTTATCCTTACTCTTCTCATTTTACTTTTATTTTCCTTAGTAACTCTTTATTTTTATATCCAGTTATATTTTTATTTCCAATTAGCATTATCTACTTTTTTAATCTCCTAAACATAAACATTGCAAAACCACTAAACTCAAATATGAATTCACTTACTGAATATTCCAAGCAGTCCAGGACCCTAGAGATAGAAACAGTGGAGTCCCTTAATGCTGTTAGAGACGAATCTTCTGTGAAATAACGAAATGTCAGATGGAAAAAAAAATCTCACAATGAGAATAAATGATTTTATCTAATTTTTGAAGGGATGGACCGATATGTTAGTGGGAGGCTTCGGTCAGATGATCAAAAGGTCCAGTGGAAAGTTATCATTTGACTCTCGTCTGGAGGGATTTCTCCAGTTTCCTAACAAACCTTACCTAACCTAACTGTGGTAGTCACTTTTTCTTGTATTTTAGCTGATGTTTAATTCCTCTCATGTTTTATTTTGTTTTAAGATTTAGTATTCTAATGTTTTTTTTTCATTTTTATTTGTCGTTTTTGTAGATCTTCTGATGGAGTAGCGTTATTTAAAAATATTCCTGAAGTAAACAATGATGTTTCCTGTACCAGTAACATAAATAATTTGAAAATTATAAAGCATATATTAATAGCGTTGTTTCAATAACAATGTTCGAGATTTTTTTTTTTAATTTTTGGATAAGATCATTTGTATTCGGCTCAGAGTACGACCCTGAAACTGAGAATTTAAGTATCGTGTAGAGGTTTACGAACTCCGCTTCGTCTCCTGAACGTAAAGACTTCACGTCAGTGGCTGCTCAACAACCCTCGCCCCAGTGTCGAGTCACCCATCCCATTTCTACTCCAAAATGCTCAGTTTGGGCGTGATTTGAGAGGAAGCAGTTCAGGTGTTGATACCAGTCTGTGTTCGGGGAGATAGGAACCCAAGTACCCGACTACTTTGTTGCCAGAAACTCTTGAGCAAGTACTTCAGCACCGCTTGTAAACAAGAGTTCGAGGAAACTCTACGTGCACACATGTTCTCTTCTGCTGCATCTTTTATTTCATGTGACTCGAGACAGTGGAACTCCTCCCTGCTCGTGTACTCCTTTTATTTTATTTTTACCTTTTATATACAGCAGGTGTTTGAGTGCAGAGTAAACAGCCACTCTTGACTCAGGAACGTCAAGGTGTTGGGATCCTTGGTGTCTGTGAGTACCTAACGGTAGAAGATTCCGTTCAACACACACAGACACACACACACACACACACAAGTGAGGTAGTGGAGGCAGGAACCATACATAGCTTTAAGACGAGGTATGATAAAGCTCGTGGAGCAGGGACAGAGGACCTAGTAGCGATCAGTGAAGAGGCGGGGCCAAGAGCTGAGTCTCGACTCCTGTAACCACAAATAGGTGAGTACAAAACACACACACACACACACACACACACACACACACACACACACACACACACTCACACTCACACACAGTAAATAAACAAGAGCATATCCTCCATGGGCCACAATTCATCAGGAGGGCGGTTGCTCCATGATGTATGAGCTTCCCACTAGAACAAAAGCCGCTAGTAAATATAATGGATAATTCTTAGCGAGCTTGCGTATGTCATCCTCTTTGTTAGGGAAAACGGATTGTCTCTGCCTCCCAGGGGGAAATATGGTTTTCGAGAAACAGCTAAAAGCGAGAAAGGCAGAGCCATAAGTTGATGGAAAGCGACGCGATGGTAAGGAAACGACCTCGAAAACCCCTGTAGGGAGATTTATACATGTGTTTGTTTCGCTGATGCGGATCTTGTGAGTGGAGAGGCCCTTTTTTCCATCGTTTTCTCCGGAAGATGTGAAGAGCGATAAAGTCAGTGGAGGGAACATCTCGAAGGGCACTCTCCTGGCCTCCTTTTCTCTTTCTATATTTCTGTTTAAACTTAAGTGCTCTGCTGGATTACGGATGTGAACGCCTGTATGTGATTTAATAGCTACTAACCTTCATCCTTTCTCTGCACATTTTAAAGCCTACTCAATTGTTTCCCTTACCACGGCCCATTCTTGTTCTTTATGTTTTTGAGTAACATAATTGCTCCCTCACAAATCACTGGTGAAGTGATGCCATTGATAAAAGTACAGTGACGATACTAATGTCTGCTAGTCATGTGATGTAGTAGGTATCGTCGTGCTGATGTGATGTAGTAGGTATCGTCGTGCTGATGTGATGTAGTAGGTATCGTCGTGCTGTCAGGGAAGTACATCAAAATGAATGGGTTTGCCAACTTCGTCCTTGTATTTAAAGGTTTTTCCTGAAATGACATATTTCCTCCAAGTTCTTTTACCGTTTTTCAGAAAACGGTGATGAAAACGGGGAGGGCAGACAGTTCAAGAAAATGGTGTATAATCCATGTGAGAGTGAAAGTGTGACCACAGAAAGTTTTGCAGCCTCTAATGTAGAGCGAAACGTGTCGCTAAGAAGATGCCCAAGTGTTGGCCATGTGTCTTGTTCATCAATACATTTCTCAACAGTCTGGACCGTTCAATGAGATCCCTTGATGTTAGTGATGTGCTCTTCATGCAAGGAATTAAAACTTCCCTTCCTTATCTTGGGTTAAACCTGATTTTCTCCTGTTTCCTAAAGACTGTTTGATCTATATGGATTTAACGCTTCTCCATATTAATAATATAAAATTTATTGTATGTTATACCAAGTATAGTATTACCGTGTATAGTTATAAATAATTTTAAGTATAAATTGCCTTTGACCTTTTGAAGTATTCAGGCAATGACCTTTGGCTATTTTATTTATATACTGTA
This sequence comes from Cherax destructor, assembly GCA_009830355.1. Classification (NCBI taxonomy): domain Eukaryota; kingdom Metazoa; phylum Arthropoda; class Malacostraca; order Decapoda; family Parastacidae; genus Cherax; species Cherax destructor. Next base: position 32,041 of record WNWK01001100.1, on the reverse strand, counting down.
CATTTAAACAATAGAAAATGTCCATGACTAAAAATATATTTTTTGGTAGACTTACAAAAGAATTATTTCAGGCCAGTTCATTTCACCTTAATCCCTCTTAAATGGCCTTTAAAATAATATAATCCAGAAATCTCTCTTTTTCCCAGTCCTAACGCTTGTAGACAGGAGCTGCTTGCATGTGTTTCTTTAACAGTTTAATTCACAGGCCCAGAGCTGTTATCCTACCTCAGTTCATTTCAAAGCCCATTTGGAGCTTGTTTTACGACACATTTATATGAAATATAATATTCGTCAATATTATAAATGGGCCAAAATTGCTTGCATAGAAAAAATATTCAATTAAATGCAGCTTTAACTTCTGCTTACACAAGCGTATTTCGTCATTTTCTTTATATATTTGAGGATTTTAAAAACGAGTGTTTTAAAAAAAATACTCTAATTATCATTGTTTACAGAAATAATTTTAATCATTGTTCTTCTGTTTATTAACGTTCTAAAGATTTTTTTTTTTTTTTTTTTTTTAATTATCAATGATTGTCAGTGTAGATATTTCTTTTTTCAGAAACTGTTGTTATATAATTGGATTAATAAATCAGCATTTCATGTAAAAGTTTATTTTTATTATAAATTATGACTACAGGGTTTTAAAAACCTATTTTTTTTATCATTGCAATTATCAGTCTATGTTAATCCAGGTAGGTAGGTAGATGACAAATGACTGACGAGAACTTGGGGAAAAAATAGCCCCAAATGGTTTCACTTAAGACACCTTCATTGAAAACTTTTCTGTCCTGGGACCTTGATCACTTCAAAAACACCAAAATACATGCAGTTTAGGTGATCAAAAGTTAAACGACCCTTAAGTGCATTCGTGTCTGATCCTGGTAGGTACGAAGCTCCCTCACACATATACAGCCACATTATTCTGTGTTGACCCTTCCCTGTCATTTAGCTCATTCTGTCGTCTAGATTGTATCCATTTCTCTGGTGATTGGCTTCTTCTTCGTCTCTTTCTTCTAGTCTGTGAGGCATTTAAGGATTTCTTGGATCCAGTGTTAGTTTTCTTTTATTGCTCTCTGATCCTCACACTGTCATTTTATTTGTTTTGATATGATTGTAGTTTTGTGTGGTTTATTATGTGTTGCGTAGTTTGGTTTAGTCTTTCGTTTTAGTTATCGTTCTAAATTGTTATGGCTGACTCTTACTGAAGCCTTGATTTTTTTATTTTTGTTATTCTTGCAATTATACTCTGTTTTACTTTCTGTTTTCTATACTCGTCACTCTTTCTCTCTAACACACACACACACACACACACACACACACACACACACACACACACACACACACACACACACACACACACACAAACACACACACCAGCTGCTCCACTTTAAGTGTTTCTTTCGTGTTTTCCGACCTAAATTTATTCAGTTTTTCCTCACGATTTTTTTTTTTAATATTTTGTATCCCGTGGGATTTTGTTCACTCCGGATATAATATATTACAGTTTTATGAGTTTCTTCCTAAAGGTGAGGTTGCGCTTTCAATGTGGAAACAGTTTTCTTACAACGTTCGTTTTCATACGCATTACCAAGCATCAATTTCTTAACGTCTGATCCCATCAGTGTTTTTATTTTTCAAGATAGATTAGGCTAGCATAAGGTACGTTAGATTAGGTTAAATTATGGTTTATTTGGTTAGGTTGTGATTGATTTGGTTAGGTTATATTAGGGACGAGGAAAACGAAAACATACGAGTAAAGAGAAAAGCTAAAAGGGATAGAGGAGAAAACAAAGATAGGAGGAACGAGGATACAGAAAAGAAAGAAGGGAAGAGTAGAGGAAGGAGGGAGGGAGGAACAGCTGGGTCCAAGAGGGACATTGATTGTAACTTCCTTATTTTTGTTATAAAGAGACGATGTATTACAATTAGTGGAGGTTCTCTTTTGAGCCAGAGTTTCCTCGTTAAGTTTCCCTTCTTCCGGCGCTCTGATTAACGACACTCAAGAAGGAATTTCTCCTCGCAAGTTCAGTGTCTCAATATCTCTATTTTTCTACTTTCATATATATATATATATATATATATATATATATATATATATATATATATATATATATATATAATATATATATATATATATATATATATATATATATATATAATATATATATATTATAATATGCATGAATAAGTATTTAAACAACTCATACATAATGCATACTCATGCATAACATAGTCTGGTAAGCTATGCAAGGCTAAACTAGTTCCTAAAAGTTCTCGTAATGTTCTTCACTGACCTGGTTTATTTACCGATTACGTTCCTCGTGTCTCCCTTCCTCTTAAATCTTATTTAAGACTGTTTCTCATTCGTGCCAGCGTCGCGGTGATAGTTCTCCCGAGTATCATAAACTCTCCAGCATCGCTGTGTCCTCTAGCTAAACACATTCTCGAGAGAAAGATCAAGTGTGATATATTGTTGTATCTTGCTAACCACACACTGTGAGCCATTGCTAAGTCCCGCCCTAATGGTACTAGCTATAGTTGGATCCACAGTTTGTTTTACGTCATTAGGAGGATGAATTTAAAAGGAGCGCTGCAATAGGCCTACTTGTCCAAAGAAAGTCAGGGTTTAATCACACACAACTGCTTAAACTTATATATTTGTCTTATCTTTTCTTGAAAACACCCAATAAAATGTTTCAAAATATTTCCGCAGTGGCTCTTCCAGCTTATGAGAGAGTGTTTCTCTTTAGAGCCATTTCTTTTAGCCCTTCCAACATATTTTCAAGGAATTCCAAAGAATTTACTTCAAAGACATAACCAGAAAGCATTTCTTTTTGGTATCACTCATCTACAACTTTCTTGTCAAACCAGTGTTTTCCTTTATCCTTTTTAAGTTATATTCAATTAACATAAAATATTGCAAGTTCAAGCTTCATTTAATATTTCCAGGTCCTTAGGTTGTTGTCGCTAGCATATTGCTTAAGAAATACACCTTGACACGGGTCGTTGTATGAGATGGCTTGTTCAGTGGAGGTGTGGCAAGTCGGTGTGCTTAATGACATATATTGGTGGGGTTACCTGTGGATCCGTTTTCTCAAATTTTGCCGAGCTAAAAAAAAAAAAAACAGCCACGGTACGGGCGGTGGCTCGAACTCAGGGCAAGTGAGTCGTAAAACTCCAGGCCAGTGAGTAAGGGTTTTACGACTCCATTTCCGTGAGTTCGAGCCCCCACCAGTACCGTGGTTTGTTTGCAATTGTGTTACGACGATTTTGCATTTTGGATTTATTTTTCACACATATTAATAAAAAAATATAATATCGACATATGTCAATAACCACATGAAAACAGGAACAGAGTGGTATCATGTTCGCAGAGCGGTATCATGTTCGCAGAGCGGTATCATGTTCGCAGAGCGGTATCATGTTCGCAGAGCGGTATCATGTTCGCAGAGCGGTATCATGTTCGCAGAGTGGTATCATGTTCGCAGATTTCGACTTCCAAGTAAGACCCTCTTCAGGTGAGTACTGATCTCTCACTGACAAGTGTGTAGTACTCTTCGAAATATCAAGATGATGATATACTTTAAAAAAAATAATAAGGAGGTATCCAGATTTTGCTTATTTTAAATTGTCAATAATGATATACGTCATTCAATTTCTGATATTAGACAGGGTATTTCAAATTGATGGACCCAATTTCAAAGCAATATTTTTCACACTCGGGTTCATCTATTTGAAACACCCTGTACTGCTTTCATTGGCCTAATTTTTGTTAGTTATACCATTAATAAAGATGAGATGGGGGTAATACATTTATTATGTTCGATGAAGAATCTGTTAATTTCAAAAACATTCGAAATTACATATTGAAGTTAGCGAGAAATATCCTCTGGTTCACCTGATGTCATATTTGTTAGTCATTACTTGCTGATTGAATTAATTTGGAATGAAAGTAAATAAATCGTTGTTTACAGAACTAGTTACATAACAGCCAGTGTATCTATAAACATCAAAGTTATGTCGAAATATATAAATGGTTTATTATTTTTATCATCCGTTTCCAGTAACCATAAATTCGTTTCAGTTGATCGCTTCCTTTGTGCTATTTTCTCTCTTATGATGAGGTAATCACATATTTGTACATCAGTGGTAAAATATAATGACAAATGAATAACTAAAGGGTAGTGAATACTTGCCAGTGAAGATCCCAGAAAGGAGTCGAAATATACAGATCAACCCCCCGTGTTTCTGCCTCCATGGGGGTTATCATTCAGCATAACGAAATATGTAAACAAAACTCCCTCATGGGCGAAACGATTTCTTAAATGCCATAACTCGTACACTTATTCACATTACCACAAATCTAACAAATTATAAGACTATGACTCGCAAAATCATAACAGGATTTTCAACAACTAACGGAAGGGGTAACATTGGAGCCCATACCAAACCAATCATAAAATTAGTACCACGGTAGGCCTGTTGACCCATGATAGATAGGTCATACTCCATCTACTAAGTTTAATGTAGCTTAGGAGTATAGGATTTATTTTATTATTATTAAAATATTTAGGATTTAAGCAGTTTTACATGTTAATTAACAACTCGAATATATTCCAGATGCTCTTAAAAAGCAAATGCTATATATTTTAATAATAATGTAATAAATACATCCTTTACTCCTAGGCTTCATTATATAACAACATTGGAACTAAGAGGCATTGCAGTAGACTTAGTGGCCCATGAAAAAGGACACGTTTCTTTGAGGATTTTTTTGTCCGTGGACCTTAATCACTTCAAATATTTTAGTTCAATGACCTCAATGTCTTCAGTACAGGCTTCCTAAGTGAATGCATTTGTGTTTGTTTTCCTCAAGTTGAGGGCAGTCATTTGTCTTCTTACAACTTGCTTGACCATGCTTAGTCAGGTGCTACTCACAACCAACCCCTTCCAATCATGTGTCTGTATCTTCAGTCCAGCGCAAAAGTAGGTAGACCACACATTTAAATAAATAACATAAACATGCAGGGATATTAAATTGCAGGCTCTGAATCATCTTTTTTTATAATGGTGAACAAGAACTCTTTCCTTCTGCTGCATTAATTTGACATAACGTCTCGCAGATAATTTGATGTAATTATGTTAGGCGTTAGAGGCTCGAACCTCCATCTGAGAATACTATATTTTTCCTATTCGATCACGAAATACCCCTCCCTGCCTCTTCGACAACTGAGCCCCCTGAACCTACTGACAAGAGCCTAAAGTGTGCCAGCAGTAGGTTGGTACTTCTCATATGAACATTAACATTAATCCAGCTGTAATCTGCAAATTCTTGTGCCTCAATACAAATGACTGAAAAACAGCTGAAGTTTCACACAATCGTGAAAACACAGATCGTATATGAGCAGCTTTGCGGAATTTGAGCCCTAGTTATACGACCACTTGAGAGTGCTAGTGGCCTTAGAGAGAGGAGCGAACTTCACGCTGACACTTTTACTCAACGGTTTAAAGCTCTTATCATTAGTGTTTCAGAAAGCTATTTGAATAATTTCGTTTATAAAGCAAATAAAATCCACAATTAGGCAGGAGATAATAGCTTAATCATCTTCTTCAAATTCCTTCCTTCCTCTTTTTCCTTCTCATATACCTTTACCTCCTTAGCCTCTTCTTCCTGCCCCTCCTCCTCCTCTTCCTTCTCCTCCATCTCCTATTTCTTCTGCTCAACTGCGTCACTCAGGAGAGACGGGCACACTGTTGTACCGACGCTAAAGTCAGCCAAGGTACTCGCTCTCTCTTGAGTCCCTTTGATGACAGTTTTTTCTGTGGATTAAGTGACTGGGATAAAAATAACCTTTAATAGTGCGCATCTTTGTAGTTTTCATACAATTATGTTAATTATTAATGCTGATTAAGATATATATATGTATATTATATATATGTATATATATATATATATATATATATATATATATATATATATATATATATATATATATATATATATATATATATATATATATATATATATATATATATATATATATATATATTATAGCCTGCAGTATTTTGGGCACGCGGCTCACTACCGGGAGCTGGACGAAGTATTTGACATGTAGCTCTGAGTTGTCATCTATGTTGTTTTACTCACTATTGTATTCTTGTTAATGTATTTTGACAATGTATTGTATCTTGAAATAAATTTTATATATATTTAATAAAAGATGGGGTGGTAGGGAAGTGGAATATTCAAATGGCTTCAGAAAGACATCTAAATATTCTTCCTTGAAGCCTTTTTATCCACTTCTCCGAGGCTATGGGACCCACAATTTACACCAGAGGTGGACCTCATTATATTATATATATATATATATATATATATATATATATATATATATATATATATATATATATATATATATATATATCTTTCAACACGTCGGCCATTTCCCACCGAGGCAGGGTGGCCCAAAAGGAAAAACGAAAGTTTCTCCTTTTACATTTAGTAATATATACAGGAGAAGGGGTTACTAGCCCCTTGCTCCCGGCATTTTAGTCGCCTCTTACGACACGCATGGCTTACGGAGGAAGAATTCTATTCCACTATATATATATATATATATATATATATATATATATATATATATATATATATATATATATATATATATATATATATATATATATATATATATATTATATATATAATACACACACACACAGAGGGGAGGGAGAGGGTGTGTGTGTGTGTTCTTGTGTGATTGCATGTTTATGTCGATGTGAGTGTACAAGTATGCATGTGTGTAGGTGTGTTTGCGTAGGTTTGTGTGTGTGTTTGATATTAATACCACATTAAAATTTACATCTAACTTACACTGTGCATACTTTATACATACGCGAATGTACGCTGATACACACATACCTCTAGAGGCATTTCCGTTTCCCAATATAGTTGATTAATTGGGTTTCAAGCCTATCGACTACACGAGGGTCATTGAGGATGCATTTATCCTGTGCATCAAATCCGGAACGTAAGGATTAAAATCTCAGTATATATCAGGGATATACACCTCTAGGTGTATATATCATCGCCCTGAGAGAAATATACACGTCGGAATATATACTAAGAATATTGTTTTCCAGTACAGTCAACAGTATTCATCCTTCCATTTGTCGAGGTACATTCACCTACCTTCTCTTTTTTTTTAATATTAAATTTTTTTTATTACATTATAAATAACATATTTTCAGTATTAAGGATTTTCTCAAATGTTTTTTAATTACTCCCTCACAAAATTTTATGGGATTAATAACACATGATTATCAATTTATAAGAACAAGCTGAACTATATTATAAAAAATGTTCCTTGTTTATCTTGTCCTAATTATCATCCTTAGTACAGTGTAAACTACAGCAGTTCGAGGTAACGTAATTCAGTAGCCAGTCCAAAACATCATATGTTATATTCTGAAATATCAATTGAATACTGCAGTCGTTCAGAGATTTTTCCCGATGGTGAGGGATAAATAAAATCTTTAACGATGTAACACACACTGTCACATAATCCTCCTATTCTCATGGGGATATTTTCTATTCATGGGGATATATCTGTCCATGGAAATATTCTCTCCCTATATTTCTGCCGAGTTCTTGAAACTATTTGTTATTTTTCTGCTTTTTGATCATACATTTTTAAATAGTTTTTGGGTGTATCTCCGATGGGAATGTCCTCATTGGTGAACTGACTCAAATATATTATTTTGTTCAAGATATTTCTTGCCATAACTCTATTATGTTCTTAACATGATGTTTCTAAAGAGTCCTCATCATGCACATAAAATGACATTAAGTATCAGAAATGCCCTCATCATCTTAAATTAAATAATTTTGCTACAATGTCCTCTTTATCCTGTCATACTTAATGAAACCCTATTCTGAAACTCCTCATTCTACCCTGGCTTCGAGTACCATATAACACTCCACTATCCAGGTAGTTACACTTCCTGACTACAAAACCTGAAGAAATGCTTCCTAACATCCCTGTGACTCCTTTGAGTTTTCAGTTTCAAGCTGTCCCTGTGAACCCATTTCACGCCTCTCGAACAATTTGTCACTGTACACGCAACAATTTCCTTTCAGTATTTTGTACGTCGTTATCATATCCCTAGTTCCTTTGTTGTACCCCTTAGCCCCTGGATCAGTCTCTTTGCAAATCTCTTGACATGACTGATCAAATGTGGCTTTTATGCTAGTGTTGCATACTTCGATATGGATCTTTCATATAGTCTATATGACTTTGAGGGAGGTAAGAATATATTTACAGCTAAACTTCCTGGACTGTGGGAAGATCAGTTACGTTACTGTTGGTATAGAAGTACTGTTTCCGAAACTTCCCTATTAGAAACCCCATAGCCGAAACGGTAAAGTGCTCGGCTTGTCGATCTCGGGGCCATGGTTGGACCCTCGTCTATTTTCCTGTTTATTCACTGACAGCCGTTTATTGACAGACTTTATATATATATATATATATATATATATATATATATATATATATATATATATATATATATATATATATATATATATTATATATATATATATAATATATATATATATATATTTATATATATATATATATATATATATATATATATATATATATATATATATATATAATGCTATTAATGTGTGTCACGAACCATGGCAAAAAATGCCACCCACAATTTCTGCAAATGCCAAGACGAAATCCAGCCATTCTCCAGTGGCCAAGTGATCTCAGTAATTTATACGAGGACCCAGAGTGAGCCCAGAGAGGCTGGCCTTGACAAGGTGAGATCTAAACTATGTATAAGTGTGTCCTGAATCCCACATTAAAGCTATGGAAATTTTTCCCCTTGCAGGCACTATTCTGCGAGACCTCTCAAGATTCAGAGAGTGCCAGCAACTGCCACCAGGATTCAGAGTGCCGACGAGAGCCTTATTAATACAGTGAGTGCATACAAATGCCTTGCTAAAGCCACGAGGGCTTCCGAAAACTCCCGAAAAAAAATTCAAGTGTCAGCATTACTGTCAAAAACACGTCCGGATTGCAAGGTATATTTAGCAGTAAATGTGAAGACCTAACTGAAAATGGTTCCGCCTGGACAGCCCAGGCAAGGAAGCTTACATAAAATATGGAGTTATAGGTTTACCATTAGCATACATATCAGCAGAGTACCTCAGCCTCTTCCCTTTCTCCACGGCGAACACTGGGACGTAAATACCGTCTATTGGAATAAGGAACCCCCCTTATAACTAATCCACAACCTCTTTCTTACTAACCCACGCTTCTGGCTTTATTGTATTTGATAGTTGCCTAGGATGGACCTAAACGTCGATTTAAAGTTTCCCGATTAAATGATGGGTTATGAAATTTTGCAGCAATAGTATTGTAATTATTTTGTGAATTGTTTTTAAAGCCTGGTATATAATACTCGAAATCTCTCATAATAAATATTTACCTTCAGGTAATGAATACCTGTTTTAGAAATAAAGTATTTTTTTTATATTGGTGAAGAGACATTACTCCTTTTATTGAATTTTATCCCGAAAAATCCATTTTCCTTCTTTTTCCTATACGTTATTAATAATTTTTTATATAAACATCACACAGGAGAAAAAAGTTAGGCACATATTTTAAACTTTTGGCAAAGTCGTAAAGCAGAAAATTCTCAAAACTCGATAATATTAGCTGATCATAAAGCGTAAAATTTACATAGACTCTGCATAGCGTGCAGCCTTGCAGACGCCCCTCGGTGCTAGTGAGATGAGGGAGGGAGGGATGCTGCCACCCAGACGTAGGGAGGAAGAGAGGGATGCTCCAGACCTAAGAAGGGAGGCAGCAACGCTAGGAGGGAGGAGTGATGCCTCCTAGACGTAGGGAGGAAAGAAAAAATACTGTGAAGAAAGGGTGGGATGTATGAAGGCAGAGAATTAGAGATAGTGTATACTAGATTGAAGGAGGGAGCCAGGGAAGAAAGATATGTAGGTAGGTAGGGGGACTGAGGGAGGAAAAAAGGTACAGGGGTTGAAAGTAAATGATGGGGAAAGAATCATAGGGAGGGAGTAACGGAGACGGAAGAAGAGAAGAAAAGTACATAAAACAGCGTTAGCAGAAAGTGTAATGGAATGAAAAAAGAATAAATAAAAATGGAAGGTGTAAAAATTCAAAGTAAAAGACAATATTTCATTTGGAAGTTAATCATTTTAGCACAGGATAAATACATGTATACAAAATACATGATAGCAGAATACATAATCACAAAGCGGTTTAAGACTTCTCCATGATTATAAGAACAATAAGAGCAACAGTAATAACAGCAACAATAAGCAACATCATCAACAGTAATAATAGCAACTTCAAAAACAAGAACATTGAAATACAGGTAAAAGACACGTAAGCACTGACCAAGACATATATTAAGAGAACGTTTCGCCACAAGTGGCTCCTAAGTCCTAAACAAACCACCTTTGACAAAACATTTCCATAAGTGCAAGCGTCTCTCTCACCTTCAACTTGTGGGTATCACCATATCACTTTCACCATTATTCACATACATTCTGCTAATTTTTACTGATGAATTTACGTCAATGTAACAAATTCTAGGATTATTCAAATACAATTGCTAATTTTTAATAACGCACTACAATGCAACAGATTTGTTGAAGAAAATGCGAGAGTAAAATAAGGCCAACAGTTACCTAATTTAGGTCATAAAATATAATGGATAATGCTAAATGTTATTTAGAAGTTAAAATTCTATAAGATACATACATTATTAAGCTTTGAGAATATAAATTACATTTTTGGCAGACCTTAAATTCATAGGAAATATACACCGAGTGGTGATTAATCACAGAGCATATACACTGAAGTGAGCGAATATCACCCAGTGCTTATAAATTGAGAGTTTATATACATTTAATATGTTATTTAGGGAATAAATTGTTTTTATGTTAGTTTATATGTGCTTCACAGTTTTAATAACTTACTTTTACAGAGGCAACAGATGCACTCAAATCATCGGTTAAATTTGTGATATCAAGTTTTGTAGCTGGATACATTTGTACTGTGTAATCCACTATACATTTCGTAGACAGGCGGTTTGTACCAAATGTTTGTCTAAAATGGGCGGGCAGTTTGGAATGTGTTGAAGAGGTGGTGGTGGGGAGGGAAAGTGCGGAGATTTGGTCTCTCGTTGTATGTTACAAGGGGAAATATATGATGTTGAGACAGTTATATAAACAACATTAATCCGAGAGTTTAATGTCGGCGCTGACGATGGCTCAGTGCGAGATAACTGTCGTGAGCCTCAGTTAGAGATAATGATCATAATGAAACTTAGTTTGAGATGTTCATAGCGAGACTCGCAAGGTTTCCCACATTCATACCTAGTGATCATTCTCGTCACATAAGCGAAATTCATGAGATAGTCTACAGGGAGTATCGGAATAAAGGGATAATATACAAGCTGTTATTGTTACTTTAGCCAATACTTCAGTTTTAGCTGCAGTTGGTAGATTATAAAATTTAGTTTAAATAAGTTAATATGCCTAATAGGTGAGGAGACGACAGTGTTTTCAAGCTTATTAACTCAGTACAGTTTATGCTGCTGTTTAATAAGGTGTTTACGAACTCGCTATTTAGTAGTTTATGAGGCTGATTAGCAGTTTATGATGCTGTTTAGCAGCTGTTTAAAATATAGAATGTTCAGGCTATTCTCAAATAAAATTATTACTGTATTTGTCATTAGAATTATCTTAGGTCAGTGATTTTAATAAAAGAGATTGCTCTCTATTTGCAAAAAAAAAAAAAAAAAAAAAACAGGCGCGTCGTGAATTAATATTACGTCGGGAAGGACCCAGACATCATATATATTTTTCTCTCCAAATTTTTGGCCTAGTTGAGAAACGGAAAATTGCATTACATTTCCTACATGTGAGATTCCTACCGCTAATTCGTTTAGTCAAGTCGCGTTGCACTTCAAACATCTCTCTTGGCTAATATGAATAATTCCGGATGCCTTGAAGGTTTGAATGAGATCTCTTGATCCTCAATTCTTCAGGAAAAACTGGTTCATTCCCTTCGAGTTTCTTTCCATAGATCAAATATTTAATGAAATTCGCCCATCTCCACACCCTCTCCAGTTTTTCTTTGTATTATATGCAAACTGAGGATTAAAGTTACGAAAAATGTACGAGAGAGAGAGAGACAGAGAGAGAGCGAGAGAGAGAGAGAGAGGAGAGGAGCTGAGGTGGATGACAGCTCTTAGCTTATAAATTAATTAAGGTAAGAACTCTTAACCTACTCCTGTAAATACCGACAAGGTAAACAAAAGGAAGACAGACACAGACCGAAAGACATGCAAACAGATGGAAATAAAAGGAAGGAATAAAAGAAAAGGACAGGACAGAGGAACGCAAGGAGGGGTAGAGAGATTCCATCTAAAAATATAGTCGGCATTAAATATCAAGGAATACCTTTTAAGCGATTTGGTGTATCCTATAATTGCTCCACACACGCCAAGATTCTTTATAAATCTGCGCAGATTTATTTGGCTAATACTATAATTACCAAGTACTGACTGCCAGCTGAAGGAAAATGATAAACCATTTAATGATTTTTCCGCCCAAAAACGCGTATATCTTCATTTCATTATATATCTTTTGTTGTGCTGGAAAAAGATATAATGTTCGTGAGGTTCATCTTTTTTGGGTTTTAGTAAGAATTAATGTATAACATATATCATTGCTTAATATAATAGGTAAGATGGCTGACAGAACACGACAATCCTAGGAATATCTCCTATCATTTATATATTTAGACTGTCCCAAACTTATCGGGGTAAAATTAAATTTTAATTTGAATGTTTACATTGTCTCGCATCGGGACAATGTTAACGATGTTAAAGTATATGTTTAAGTTCCACCGTAATTAGAACATTTTTTTTAGTGCCGCACGTGAGTCAAATTATATGTTTAAAAGTGACATATCTGGAATATTATGTTCTTTCTATATTTTGAATAATTTACAGGCATTTGGATTGTCTTTAGAGTTTGTTTTCAATGACTTCTCATGCTTCTTGTTTACTATCAGCATTACTAAGAGTGGTACCAAAACCCATAGTTTACACACGATCATGTCCTCAGTCATCCAGTGAATATTCACTGAATCGGCCGAGAATCATTCACGTCTACGCTGTAGATCACTACTGGTGAAGGAATATTGTCTGGACAACAGGTATGGTGATACCGACAATATGATGATAAAGGGATATGCACAGGTGAAGAATGAAGAACATAATCATGGAGAAACGTTTCCTCAGATAATATCTTGAACTGTACATTGTTCTCCAGTCTATATCATGTCTAAGGTGGTGGTGATACATTGATATTTCTGATGACCTAGGTCTTCATCATGACATGACCTGCCGTGAAGTTTTTGTTTTTTTTGGACAGAGGCTTCCCGCTGGCTTACCGGTCCAGCTGGCTGTTTCACAGCTGGCAGGGAGCCTCCTGACTGTTTAACTTTAACGTGGAGCTTTTGTCAAGAGACGAGACTCGAAGGATTCATTAACATATATCATAAATATTGTGGAGCTGGGTTTAACTGCTTTCTTCATTACACATAACGCCACTTAAATATAATGAACAAGGGAAATTTAATTATTTCCCGGCATGTACTTCCACTTGAGTGAATAAAAAACAGTGCTAATGTTCCAAGCGTTAATTTGCGTAACTTGGAAAAAGAGGCGTAGATGTCTAGTTTAAAAAGTTCTTTGGATCTTAAAAAAAAATTAATGATAATTTAAAATACCATTTCTCTGTAAAATACTTTCTCTTATTATGTAGATGAGAAAAAAATAATAAAATCTTCAAAACAAAGTAAAACCTTCAGTATTTCTCTCCAAATCATTTCTAGTCTCTCTGTCCACCGGTCTTGTATCTTTCTTATCTATTTTTTTAAGATCGGCTTATTAAGGCTGGCTTGCAGGGACTTAACAAGTTTCTCCTTGAGTGTTAAAGGAGACAGAAAGAGATGAAAAATAAAGGTCAGTATACGTGTCAAGAACAATTCACAAATAATCCTTATTTAGGAGAGGGACACCTAAATACTATCAAGTCATGCCGCCAAAACTAAAAGTCATAGAACAGTAATGAAGGAACAAGGGAAGAAGTTAGACCTAGCCAAGAATCTTTTGATGGAAGTGAGGGGTTAAGTAGCAGTAATTCAGAGGAAGAGCGTCTTGGGTTGAGTAAGAGAAGAGCCTAAGTGGCAGACCTTCGAGTTACTGGGAGAAGCTGCTTGTGCTAACGACCTCTGCTGCAGAGAGAGAGAGAGAGAGAGAGAGAGAGAGAGAGAGAGAGAGAGAGTCTTGAATCTCTTTTACAATAATAGAGGTCTATTCGAACTTTCATAGAAATTTATAAAAATTTAGTTTTACACGGGGCATTAAGAGACAATCTTATTAACGGGCCATTGACAGTTCTTTTTTTTTATGTCATTTTTAATTATTATTTCCACTTGCAAGCTTTTGCCGTTGTCTATCTGCCAGACTGAAGTGAACATGTTCTATGTTTTAAAAAAATTAATAATACCATTCAAATCCTGGGCCGCTGGAAAGGAATATTAATGTTGATTCCAGACGAGCACCACTGTCCCATTTGTCCAATGTTTTGATCAGTTAACTACCCGAATTTTCCATAATATACACAGTCTGAGAAGCTTTCGGGAGTTAAAAGTTAAATTAATGCACTCGTGAAATCACGTATAATTAACCAAAGAAAAACGGAGTGGCTTTCGTTGTTAACGGCCTAATGATTGGTAGGGAAGGTATAGCAGCGTTGTTCCTTCACTCATGAAATATGTTACTCTAGTTTACTAGCGACGTTATGATATATATATATATATATATATATATATATATATATATATATATATATATATATATATATATACCCTTTTACTTACAGGGTTTAAACATTGATTTAGGGATAAAAGTACTCCTGACTGGTGGTGTACTGGTTATATACAGACTTAATAACCAAATGAGTAGTCAATTGGCTTTAAACCCAATAAATAACCAACCAACTGCAGACGATGAATGTAAAAGTACTGGATGGTTTATACATGTAGCGTTAACTATGCTAAAACTTAAACAAATTAAAATGGTATTTAAAATATTCGCATTTTTCCAGTAAAGTAAATTCGTTCGTCATATTTTGCAGAGTATCAAATTTTTACAGCACTTATTAATTTTTTTTTTTTTTTTTTTTTTTTTTTTACGTTTTTATGTAATACATTTTTGGACATACTCTTTATTCTTCAATTGTAGTTTTATGCAATAGGAGATAGGCGTTTAAAACTATCATTGTTGTTTTTCCAACAACAAAATCATTTGTAATACAGTTTACACCTCCATACTGCACTACTCACGTCCATCCCCATGTAACACTCAACACCTCTCCCCACCCACACTCTCTCCCCCACACTCACTCTCTCCCCCACACTCACACCTCAACGCACATGGACCATGGACCACGCCTAAACAGCTTACATGTGTCCAATAAACCTAGGCAGCGCCTTGCTGCTCAGTCCTCCTCACGATTAATGGTATGTCGGCTTGCTATATTCTCCTAAGACGGAGCATTTCCTCGCAGGAGACTATGGTATGGAAGAGGGAGAAGCGGAGAAGCAAGAAAGAAGTATGGAGAGAAGTTGGTGTAGTGAGAGTAGAGAAGATTAAAGAGGGAATGCTGAAAGAATGGAAAAATAGCATAGGAATGAAAAATTGGGAAAGTTTGAGAGGGATATGTGTAAAGTAGAAGAATAAAAGAGGTTTTAGTACTGAACTTAGTTGAAGTATTAAATCCGTAGTAGACATACAGACTTGGGTAATGTGAGGTAATCAAGTCTGTTTCAGAAAAGGGAAGAGAAGCACTTCCCATGAAGTGGATAAAATAAGTATTTATAAAAAGCAACTATTAAGAAGTCCTGATAATCTATACTGATGTAAACTTATAGGTCCCAAAGTCTAAGTTCTAAATACAGAGGGCGTCATGCTTAATAGATTTCCCAGATGTTTCGCTTAATAATATAATTATATGATAAACTTCATTGACATTACATCCCTGTACATAATGGCCAGTTCTCTTAGGATAAATAAACAAAGCACTAGACTTCTGTCCAGAAGTTATAATATGCTTAGGCTGCCTTAGTCTGATCTCAAAAACTGCCCCAGCTTCCTTAAAACAGCTTTTAAAAATAACCAACGAAAAGTGCGTTACAATGACTTGGGGCTCTTAATCGCGTTCTTAAATACTGTCGAGCCTTTTCAGGACCTTTCTTCCGTCTAGTGACCATTCTCTCCATCACCTCTAGACCTTGCACAGCGCCTCACTTAAATACCACATCACCGCCCCTCCACTAAATAAGCACCTACATACTACACCGCTCTCCGGCTTCCCTTTACAAATAGATCTCTCTCTCTCTCTCTCTCTCTCTCTCTCTCTCTCTCTCTCTGATGGTGGAAGCAGCGCGATTTGCCGTAGACGACAAGCGGAGGGCGGCGGGTGGCAGACTGTGGGTATTAGACAACGGACAGCAGATGGCAGGCAGCATGGCGCAGGCAGCTGGCAGTGAGTGGTAAACGGCAGGCAGCTGGCAGTGAGTGGTAAACGGCAGGCAGCTGGCAGTGAGTGGTAAACGGCAGGCAGGCAGAAGGAAGGCCGCATGTGATTTACGGCAAGCGGAATAGGGGAGGTTTGTCAGATATACGGTTGTACCTAAAGAGCGACATCCATCTTAATACAGCAGGACTGTTGTGCAAAGCGATCACCTGGAGCAGTTACTGATGAAGCAGACCGAAGGAAGAGGAAAGGTAAGAGAACTAGAAAGGAGGAAGGGAGGGAAAAAGCTTAGAGGATGATGAGAAAGGGAGGCATGAAAAAAAAGGAATGATGAATAGGAAAGAGGTAGGTATGGAAAAGTTTGGAAGCATAAAGAGAAAATGTCGGAATAGCAGAGTGTGCAGGAGAAATGCAAACATGGAGGAGGAGGAGGAGGGTGGGGAAAATGGAAGAGAAACAACAGAATGCAAGTATAGGAGAGAAAAAAGTGGAAAGTGGATATAAAAAAAGCGAATTAATAAGTGAGTTTAGAAAACTAACAAATTGATAAATGAGACACTGGCACAACATTTGGGTATCATTATTATGGTAACGTTTCGCCAGCCAGTGGCATCTTCAGTCCAATACAGAGAAGAACTGAGGAAGATGAGGAGGAGTTTGAGGTAATCAGTCTCATCCTGGAGTGGATGTGTTCAATCCATCAATCTTGATAAAATTACAGAATATGCGTGGAGAAGGGGCTAGCAATTAAAACCTTCCAAACACACATTTCCAGAAACAGAAAGTAACACACTTAAATAACTGGTCCACAGTTCTGCCCACTTTGACCAGAAAAAAATATCATTACCTGTTGAGAAGAGTTATCACTGCATTTCCTTAGTAACTTTAAGCTTGCATTCCTAATGGAAGTGTTTAGGAACAAAATTGGAATGACACTGGTGCCGTCCTGTGAAAAGCTTACTTCAACAAACACTAAGCATACACACCATATATAAAACAGAAATTAAAAATTGTATAACTTATTGAATAGACTGATGAAGCCAGTGTATTGTGAAACGTTTCCTCAATAAAGTTTCTAAAGTGTTGCACATGAGTAATCTATCAACTTGTCTATTTTCTGAACCATTTATCTACAGCATAATGTATAACACAGAACATATTTGGAAGCTTGAATATTGTATAATATAATCGGGAACATAGAGAAACACATTAATTGCATGTTTAATTGTTCACATTAGACCCACAATACTTTCTACAAAGTAATACAGCAAGCATTGCTGTCATTAATCGTCGTCTCCTCCTCTTTGTGTCACACAAAAATGGCCATTGACAGGGACAAGCTCTATGATCGCCAACAATCTCTGGAACCCAACTACTCCTTTGAGAGCATCCCTGAATTTTCTCACCAGAAATGAAATGTATCGATAAAAGGGAATATATCTCTCCTTTCCTCTGCATAATAACGTATACTCCAAGCACTCCAATGGTCTCATGATCAGGCGAAACATCATGTCCATCAGTACCGCCATTCTCTTGGCAATATCCCGTGTTTACGATGAGAAACCCTCAGACGGCAGTCTCTACACGAGACCAAAAACTTCTCGCAATCATCTGGAGAACGCACAGCTATAAGGCTCGTACAAATACGACACAAGTTTGCTTTTTATTTGTTCAGAGCGCGTCGAGCGCAGGATGATGATGCATAAGAAATCGAGATTGCTGTGTCTGTGTATATAAGGGTGTCACGCAGCTGCCGAGAGAAACTTCGACTAAATTGGTTCAGTGATTGTCGAAGGAACAATTCTTTATTATTGATCAAATATTTTATTTCCTTCAACACTCATAAAACAATCGTAATTCAACAACTCCAGAAAAACCGAAGTTCTCTAATTTAATGATAATTATAAAGTTCAAATGTTCAGTCCTGAGGAAGTTAAGATATATATATATATGTCGTGCCGATTAGGTAAAACTGGTCAATTAGCAAGAACTCGTTTCAAATTAATTCCTTTATAAAATTTTCTCTTATACGTTTAAAGATATATTTTTTTTCATTTATGTTAATGTAAAAAAATTAATTTTTTACCAAGAGAAACTTTGAAAACCTACCTAACCTTATTACAACAAGCGCAATTTAATTTAGCCTAACCCAACTAAATATATTTTAGATACGTTAACAATAATTTAATATTAAACAAACACAATGAAATATATTTTTTTCGTTAGGTTCAGAATGATTTTTGCGAAATTATTGCATACACAAATTTTCGCTTGTCTTATATGGCAAGATGAGCGTTGCTATTTAAGCCAAAATCGCAAGTTTTACCTAATCGGCACGACATATATATATATATATATATATATATATATATATATATATATATATATATATATATATATATATATATATATATATATATATATATATATATATATATATAATCCTGCTAGTCCCCAATATTCTTTGTCATTTGGCGATTAATCAGCTTTGACTCTGGTGTCACTTGTAAATTAAGTTTCAGAACTAATTTTGATCAATGACACTCCTTGTTCAGAGAAATTAACGCCCAAGATCCTTGCTGAACCGAAATGCATTATTTGGCACTCCCTTGACCCATGGAGTCTTCGTTGCTAGTGGTATGACGTTTTAAAGACGCAGGCGATACTAGAGTTCGGATATTAAAGACGCATCAAGCGTTCACTTGTTTGGTGAATATTATTTAGAAATTTAGGTATAATTGTGTAAATATTTTGGCTCGAACCTTTATCACTTTATGTTGATGTTGACATAATTTATTACGTAAATTAAATTGTTAGTTTTTTTTTAATAATTATTTGGTTTATTGAATTAATAGTGTATACAGGATATAGGTTCATGCAACCTGTCTTGTAGCCTGAATAGTCTTGAGTCAATGCAACCTGACTTGTCTCTAGTAAATGCAACCAGTGGTGAATCTTGAATGGTCGAGGGTTCAATTTAAAACTTGTAAACTGAATTGTCTCACTGTCTCGGGTAAATGCGACTCACATAATGAATGATCCCTAGTTCCTACTATCTGATTCGCCTTCCATATGCACTGAGTTCACAATTTCCGTGGAAGGAATTAGGCCACTTACTTCATTTTCTTCTAACAATTTCTCATGCCCCAATTTTTTCGTGCGTGACGATCCATTTCTCGGAGGGTTGCTGACATGCAGCTATTGAGGTCTCTCCTGTTGCCAGCCAGTGTAGTAGAATCATTAAGGTTTTGTTAAACCCTTCGCATGGCAGAGCGCAATTACTATCGGGAATCGCAGTTATTGATGATTGGTGGCAAATTTCTGTTGGAAACATATACATGTGATATAAAATATTAGTTTACTTAAACAAAAATGTGTTCATCAGTTATATAAGAGTATTTGCTTATATTCGTCTTAATTATGATCCTGAATCTTAAAAAAGATAATCAGACATAAAGAAGGAGAGTAATTAATTCACATTGATGTATTTACTCTTCTTTTTTGGTGAGGATTGTGAGTTCAATTACCAACCAAGGTAAACTTTAAGGCTGCTTCCTATATTTACATATATAGTTGGCAGCTACATAAGCATATACATATATTTATAAATATATGTCGTGCCGAATAGGCAAAACATGCGATTTTGGCTTAAATACCAACTCTCTTCTTGCCGAATAAGGCAAGCGAAAATTTGCGTATGCAATAATTTCTCAAAAATCATTCTGAACGTAACGAGAAAAATATATTTCATTGTGGTTGTTTATTATTAAATTATTGTAAACTTATGTAAAATATATATAGTTGGATTAGACTAAATTAAATTGCGCTTGTTATAATAAGGTTAAATAAGTTTTCTAAGGTTCTTTTGGTACAAAATTATTAATTTTTACATTGACATAAATAAAAAAATATATCTTTAAGCGCGCGCACACACACACACACACACACACACACACACACACACACACATGCAGGCTACACTCTTGCTTCACGCACGGAGGCCCGGTCCGAAATAGTGTACACAACACACACTACATACAACAACAGGACCTAGTCAATCGATATGTTAGGAAAAGACAACACACACACACACACACACACAAGAAGAGGTGCCAAGTTTCAACGGATCAGCTGAGGAAGACAGAGGTGAAGAGCACTGCTCATCAAAAACCAATGAAATTTTGAAGAGCTGGAGAGAGGAGACAGAGGAGAAGCAAGAGACTATATAATAGGAACACTTCAGTCTGGAGGTCCCAAGGTGGTAATTGCAGTGATGTATAACCACCAGAGAACAGCAGGAGGCCAAGGCAAGAAATATGATGAGAGTAACAGAGCGATGGTTGACACACTGGCTGAAGTGGTCGGAAGGGCGCATGCAAGCAGGGCAAAGCTGCTGATTGTGCGTGACTTCAATCACAAAAGAAATTGACTGGGAGAACCTGGAGCCACATGGGGGCCCAGAAACGTGGAGGGCTAAGATGATGGAGGTGGTACAGGAAAACTTCATGTACCAATACATAAGGGACACTACCAGAGAGAGGAGAGGATGAACCAGCAAGACTGAACCTAGTATTCTCCTTGAGTAGTGCAGATATTGAGGATATCACAAATGAAAGATCCCTCGGGGCCAGTGACCACGTGATTCTGAGCTTCGAATACATAATAGTTACAAGTGGAGAGGGAAGCAGGAAGGGCGGGACGAATGAAGCCATACTGCAAGAGAGGGGAGTACACAGGCATAAAGAATTAACTGCACGAGTTTCAGTGGGACAGAATACTGGCAGGGAGGTGAGTAAATGAGATGATGGAATATGTGACAACAATATGCAAGGAAGCTGAGGAGAGATTTGTACCCAAGGGTAACAGAAATAACGAGAAGGCCAGGATGAGCCCTTGGTTCACTCAAAGGTGTAGAGGCTAATTTTAAGTGTGCTAGAGAATGGAAGAAGTATAGAAGACAAAGAACCCAAGAGAATAAGGAGAGCAGTCGTTGAGCCAGAAACGACTATACACAGATAAGACAATACGAAAATGATATAGCAAAAGCCAAATCTAACCCGAAGCTATTGTACAGCCACATCAGGAGGAAAACAACAGTTAGGGACTAGGTAATCAGGGTGAGGAAGGAAGGAGGGGGGATCACAAGAAACGACCGTGAAGTGTGTGAGGAGCTCAACATGAGATTCAAAGAAGTGTTCACAGAGGAGACAGAAGAGACCCCAGAAAGACTGAGAGGTGGGGAACACCATCAAGTGTTGGACACAATACATACAACCGAGAAAAAATGGAAGAGGAGGCTTAGCGAGCTAGATACCTCAAAGGCGATGGGGCCGGAAAACATCTCTCCATGGGTCCTCAGAGAGGAAGCAGAGGCGCTATGCGTGCCACTAACAATAATCTTCAACACATCTATCGAATCGGGGCAACCACCTGAGGTATGGAAGACAGCAAATGTAGTCCCAAATTTTAAAAAAAGGAGACAGACACGAACCATTAAGCTACGGACTAGTGTCACTTACATGTATAGTATGCAAAATCATGGAGATTATCAGAAGAAGAGTGGTGGAGCAGCTAGAAAGGAATGAGCTTATCAACGACAACCAGCACGGTTTCAGGGATGGGAAATTCTGTGTCACAAACTTACTGGAGTTCTATGACAGGGTGATAGCAGTAAGACAAGAGAGAGAGGGGTGGGTAGATTGCGTTTTCTTGGACTGTAAGAAGGCGTTTGACACAGTTCCATGCAAGAGATTAGTGCATAAGCTGGAGGACCAGGCATGTATAACAGGGAAGGCGCTGCAATGGGTCAGGGAATACCTGTCGGGAAGACATCAGAGAGTCATGGTACGTGACGAAGTGTCAGAGTGGGCGTCTGTGACGAGATGGGTTCCACAAAGGGGTCAGTCCTAAGACCGGTGTTGTTTCTGGTTTATGTGAACGACATGACGGAAGGAATAGACTCAGAAGTGTCCCTGTTTGCAGATGATGTGAAGTTGATGAGAAGAATTCCGTCGGACGAGGACCAGGCAGAACTACAAATTGATCTGGACATTCTGCAAGCCTGGTCCAGAAAGTTGCTCCTGGAGATCAACCATACCAAGTGCAAAGTCATGAAGATTGGGGAAGGGCAAAGAAGACCGCAGACGGAGTACAGTCTAGGGGGGGGACACAGAGACTACAATCCTCACTCAAGGAAAAGGATCTTGGGGTGAGTATAACACCTGGAACATCTCCTGAGGCGCACGTTAACCAAATAACTGCTGCAGCATATGGGCGCCTAGCAAACCTAGGTATAGCATTCCGACATCTCCATGCATGTCAGGCCTATATTGGAGTATGCAGCTTCAGTTTGGAATCCACACCTAGCCAAGCACGTACGGAAATTAGAGAAAGTGCAAAAGTTTGCAACAAGACTAGTACCGGAGCTAAGGAGCATGTCCTACGAGGAGAGGTTAAGGGAAATCGACCTGACGACACTGGAGGACAGGAGAGATAGGGGGGATATGATAACATATAAAATTCTGAGAGGAATTGACAAGGTGGACAGAGACAGGATATTCCAGAGATGGGACACAACAACAAGAGGTCACTATTGGAAGTTGAAGACTCCGATGAATCACAGGTATGTTAGGAAGTATTTCTTCAGTCACAGAGTTGTCACGAAGTGGAATAGTCTGGGAAGTGATGTAGTGGAGGCAGGATCCGTACATAGCTTTAAGAAGAGATATGATAAAGCTCATGGAGAAGGAGGAGAGACCTAGTAGCGACCAGTGAAGAGGCGGGGGCCAAAAGCTGTATGACCCAAGTGGGTTTAGCGATTCTTTTTTAATATAATTCACGTCTTCTCGCAGATTTCCTCGGAGAAATCTTGAAATGGATAACTGAAAGAAAATGAAGCTTAAAATATTCTTGTATTGATCATGGGATGATAACAGAGATCCAACATCAAAATATTTATCAGTTTATCTTCGTAATTTTTACCGCAAAAGTTTCTTGCTGTATCGTTAATTGTGTGTAAAGGACATTGGACAAACGAGGCTATGACTGCTAGCAACGTCTACACCACCATTCAACTATACTTTAATTTTTTTAGAAGAATGGTTCCTTTGAGGAGCCGCCTCTTCTTCCTCGCTCCAGCGATCGAAAGAACAACTTTGGCGTAGGAAAATATTTTGGGGGAAGATTTTTCTTCTGAATTTCCGTGCTTGCAAATCACTGTGAGCAATACAATTATCGGAGGAACGGGCAAGATTAAATGTGAAATATATTCACTACCGATAATTAGAAGTTAATTACATATTATTTAAAAAGTAAAAAATCACTCTTAAATGTACCTGCATGAATAAGATATTATGCTACACATTTATTTGAGCTTTCTCTCTCTCTCTCTCTCTCTCTCTCTCTCTCTCTCTCTCTCTCTCTCTCTCTCTCTCTCTCTCTCTCTCTCTCTCTCTCTCTCTCTCTCTCTCCACACACACACACACACACACACACACACACACACACACACACACACACACACAAAGTACGTACGTACTAGTCGCAAAAATTGAGGCATTTATGTTTAATTGATATCCCGATAACTGATAAATTGATAATCGGGTATTAAATTGATACCCGGGAATTAAACTGACACCTTTGTATTAAATCAATTTAACAACCGGTTATTTAAATACTCAGAAATCAAATTAATACCCAGGTATCAACATAATACCCAGGTATCAACATAATACCCAGGTATGAACATAATACCCAGGTATCAACATAATACCCAAACTTATGCATGTAAAAAAATATATTTGTGTGAATAAATAGATGTGTATGTGAATACATAAACACACACACACACACACAAAGTTAGGTTTATAGAAACTATAGCTTCGAGGAAAATGAGAATAGATATGCCACGAGAGCTTCTGAAGTTATAAGGAGAGAGAGCTGGGTGACCTTTGACGCAGCCAGGTCATAGCAGTGCTGTCTGTGCAGCTTTCTTATTGTAAGACTCGTAACGCATGGGTACGGCGCTGGACCTGATACCTGTCAAGAACACATCTCCATTTCATGTCCATTCCTGTTTATTCTTATATATGAATAACTAAAGAGTTATGAACGCTTGACAGTGCTCAGTAATAACTCACATAAGACAGAAACACAAGATGTTGATTGATCTGCATATCTCAACCCCCTTCTGGGATCCTCTTCAAAAGGGGGTCAAAATACAGATCAATCATACCCCGTGTTTCTATCTACGTGTACCCCCTTCGTGGGTACTTAATAAACGGGATATAGAATTGATTGCAAAAGCCTTTAGCGTGTACATAGAGTACCAAAGCATGCAGTTCCCAGCTAAAGTGGCTACAATAGTTAGAGTTATGAGTCCTTTGGAGGTGATGGGCTTACGCTAATGGGAAACTAGATGCACCTTAATGATATATTAGGCCATTTACCGGGATTTGTAAGGGTATAATTCAAGGTATCAATGACGTCTGCAATCCACTCAAATCGGAATTTGCGTGTTCCCGTTGGTAAACGCGACGTTACACACACACACACACACACACACACACACACGTGCGTGCATGTGTGCATACACACATTATCCCACCAATACACATATACGACATTTAGAATATAAAACATCCCACTAAATACAAGAAATTCCTTTGTCACGATCACGCATTTCAATGCTCAATTCTCCCTAAAATAAGTTAGACTTATTAGCGTGACAGTGCTGGGTCAGGGGGTGTGTAATGAGATTTTAATTATGTCAAATAATGCAAGAGGCGGCGCTTTGTAGTCAGGAAGAATAAGTAATTGTCTTTTTCCCTGACTGTCTCCTTCTCTTGTCTCATTGTCTTTCAGCCATTTTAATTTCCCTAATTCTCGATCCGAGGTATTTCTATTTTGAGTCTTTTGGAACTTTTTTCTTCTAAAAGTGTTTTGTAGAAAGGGAATGCATTTAAGCAATGACTTTGCATGGGAAAAAATAAATTAGTTTATATAAAATTAGTTTATATAAATTAGTTTATATAAAAAGTTAAATTAGTTTATATAAAAAGTTAAATTAGTTTATATAAAAAAAAAATCTTTATCAACTTAAGACTTAAACTTTGCAAATGAAATAATGACAAAGATATTTAAAATCTTGGAGGACGATGAAAATTATAGATTTTCTGTGCACTTTGTATCACTCCTAACTGTGGTAATTTCAATAATAATATTCTTCTTTGAGTGTGCAGACTTCTAAATAAATTTATGAAGATTGTTATTTTTGACCAGTTTACATGACTGGTTTTTGGACCACTTATTAGCACCCTGTCATGAGTTTGTTAGAGTAGAAGGTGACCTGTAAGTGCTGTAAGTGGTGGAACATTTGGATCACAGTCTCGCTCAGCCCGACTCCAGGGCTGAGCGAGAGGAATGAGCAAGTCTTAGCCTCTGTGTGTGTGTGTGTGTATATATATATATATATATATATATATATATATATATATAACAGGTATATCTCGCTACTTCTATTTACGCTTAGTCACACTCTACATGCATGTACATGCATATATATTTGCACACTCATCTGCGTTTTCTCCTATTTTCTTAATAGTTCTTGTTCTTTTTTTTTCCTCTTACCTCAATTGGGAAGTGAAAAAGAATTCTTCCTCCGTAAGCAATGCGTGTCGTTAGAGGTGACTAAAATGTCGGGAGCGAGGGGCTAGTAACCCCTTTTGTTTGTCTTTTTAGGTCACACTGCCTCGGTGGGATATGGCTGGTTTGTTGAAATATATATATATAATGCAAATTTGATACGAAGCCAAACTTCACCTTTTCTAATTTGTCTTACCTTGGTAACACTATATATTAATGACTCGCTCTCAATTATCTCTTAATGTCAGGCGCTAAAAGTTGCAGTTAATTTCACTCAAGTCGTCTCACCCTTTTCATCTCGCTTTTTTATCTGAAGGGAATAATTGGCTCTTAAATAGCAAATGAGGGAATAATCGTCTCAAGAAAGTTGGAACAACTGTTAAAAACGAATCAGCGGACATAAGGAGACAGGACGACAACAAGGACACAAATTAAAGGAAACGTATTAAATGAAGAGGAAGAAAAATAGAACATTTCATGGCAAGGGGTAATGAAGTATTCATCTGATATTGTATCCACGGATTCCATGCAGTGTCGAGAACTTATACATGTGGGTTTCAGCAACAGACGCGGCGACCCACGAAGATCGTTTATTCTTCGTGGCTACGCGGGTACTATCTAAACTTGTAATTTCGAGTCCGCCAGTTCGATACGCACTGCTATTTACGTAATTTTTATTCCGATGAGATCTTGAAATTCTAATTTTATTTTCAACATGAGTTCCTCTCTGTTTATGTTTATCTAATTTGCTCCATGTTTACAATATTTAATATCAAAGTTTTTTTTGAACGTCCGACCCATCGATGAAGTTCAATAAATAAGTGATCAGCATTGTTATGAAAGTAATCTAAGGACTCTAAATTCTAATTTTTGTTTTCGAAAAGGTTGAAAATTCTATCTAGGATAAGCCACAGGCTTCCTTAACCGCTTACGACCAACACGGGTAAACCAGCCGATGCTGAACCAGTGAGTGAGTCATCTGGGGAAGAGCAGCGTCAGGAGATTTCTGTTTCCTGACCAACAAAACACCATCACTACTCCCTTATGATATATTATGTTTGCACACACAAGCGCATCTGCATACACACAAACGAGACGAACGTAATATCCCCTACGCCTCGCTGGCGTGGGATATATTATCATATTCATGGGGATGCGCTAAATCCGTGAGGCCATAAAGCCCCATGGAATGGCAGATAGTCTGGTTTGATCAGAGGAGTGGGAAGCGTAGCTTCAATACCTTTGAACAAAATCCCTTCACCCCTTCTACCCCAGCTGCAAATGGTAGCCAAGAAATAATTAAAAAAATACGTACCAGGAAATGTAAAAGCCACTGAACAAGCCATTCCCTGACGTACTTCTTATAAGAAATTCAACTCAGAGACGACTTTCAGCACTTCAGAAATATAAACATTTAATTTTCAGGAAGGGTAAAAAAAAGTTCGTATAGAATCCGGACCGAGGCCAAGGAAATCTATGGACACTTCCCATTACATTTCTTTATGAAACCTTGAAATATAATGACTAAATATTATTACTATTATTATTTTATTATTAGTGTGGTGTTATTATTATGATTATTTTATTGTTGTTGTAGTTGTTGTTGGGTGATTTTGATTGTTGTTGGTAGTTATATTATTTTATTTTATTACTATTATTATTATGATTGTAGTTGTTGTTGGTTGATGATGGTTGTTAACGTTGTAGTTGTTGATGCACTATATACTGTAAGCGTATTACAGACTTTGGGGACTGGAATGTAATCGGTATTCTTCTATGGAAGGAAGGAATGTCTCCAATTTCAGGTATTATACCCCCAAAACCTTCCCCACCCTCCCCAGAAAACTCATTTAACCTCCCCAGAGATCTCTCCCTGCCATGCCCGAACTTTAACCAACCCCCACCCTCCCCAAGCGCGTTTTTAGTGTGGGTTGATCCTCTTCAAAATGTTATTTCCTTTTTATGGATACTTCTTCTGTAAGTTTTAATAGGATTGGATTTTGTATCCTACTTTGCAAGTGGGTTTATGTCAACGCTCTCGCCTATTGCTGGTTTTATTTGGGGTCACACCCACTCGGGGACACAACTTGAGGGGATACAACCAGATCTCTTTACTGAGGGAATCCAACCAACGATATAGTGGCGCTGGATTCGTGGGAGAATAATACGAGGCTATCTTGAAAAACAACATTGCATTTAATGGAACACTGGAACACAACACGGGATTTACCGAAACACATCACTGGATTTACCAAGTAATTAATACATTGAAACACTACATCAGATTCACTGGAGCACTACACTGAATTGAATGTAATACAACACTGGATTCCCTAGCACATAACACAGGATTCACTAAGCATTACACTAGATTCACTGGAACAAAACACCGGATTCCCTAGCACGTAACTAATGATTCATTAAACATAGGACTTACTAGATTCCAGATTCACTGAACCACGGCTCTCGTTTTCCGGGATACGATACGTTTAGTAATCGGCCCACCATTCTCTTTACATGTCATTCAAACTAACATTAATCTTTCGGCTGTGAAAAAAATGTGCCTAATTTCAATAAGCCACCAACTGGAGACAATAATTACATATAATTTTAGTAAATATGTTTCTCCTAAATATTGCATTATTATTTAAATTTTCTTCATTGGGTGGTCGCATGTTTTGCAATCATATGCAAGCATATACACTAAAAATGCATTATGATGCAGTTTTCTGTTCAGTGTTTTTTTTTGTCTAAGGCGGACTATTGATGCTCATGTGTTCTTTCGTCAGGAAGATATACGATACTTCTCGTTTAGAATGCAATGAGAGAGACGATAAAAAACTCTGATCTGATGGAAAGGAGGCATCAGCGATATGTTTTAAGCTTTCTCAAATTATTGCATTAAAATGATTGAGACTTGTGAGATGATTGAGTATGATTGTGTGTGTGTTCGAGAGACTGCATTGATCTAACCTCTTTTTCTTATAACATGACTGACTTCTATTCCCCAGACGTTGTGTTTACGAGTTCAGCAGAATCCTTATGAATCTAATAATAATAATAATAATAATAAAAATTACAATTCGCAAAAACAGGAATTACTCTCAATTTAATACACTCTCGAAATTAGCAGGCGAAGACGAAGCCTTCACAACTTCCTGTCTCCTCCAGCACCCGCGGATTCTTATAATCACACAGTATTGCACTCTTACCACAGTGGTTAATGCTATAGCATGGTAAACAGAGATTCCTATTCAGCGCTTCCCTAACAGTAATCTGAAGCTGGCCTTCATTAAGGCTAATTCTCTGTCTCAAACTGGCTCGAGGAATTCTTGTGATTTGACATTATCTTGTTTGGACAGAATTAGTTGGCATTGTCACGTCCGATAGAAGATGTGCCGTGGAAGCACTGTGATGCGTAGCGATAGTTTGATGGCACTGTGATGTGCAGTGAAGGTATAATGATACTAGGAAATGTGTAGTGATATTATTGTGGCGATGTAGTTATACACCAACTGGAGAAAAAACTTTATCTTGCAAATGCTTGAATATGCTGAGAAAAATATGAGATTAAAAAGGATATTTGATGACTAAGAAATGGTGCTAGATTTAGAGGACGAAGGCAATACGGAAGAGAATCAACTGAGAGAATCTAAGTGTAAAATATACGGATGGGGAAACCTAACTAGCATCTTCTTACAGGTAAACATTAACAGCATTACATCGGTTGGCTTGATGTGCGACACATGGGTATCTATTTTGATACCTCTTTACCTCTTATTCAGAGGCGACTCTTAAGGGTTCAGTCCCTTAGCCTTGATAGAAAGTGCTGAGCTTCTAAACCTTTTTTGGAAGAATAACTAGGCAAAGCTTGAATACAAAAAAAATAATTATCAAGGAGGATGGAGAGGTAGAAGAGACGTCGAGTTCGTTGGAAAGTTAAAACAATAAGGGAAAAAAATGGGAATATGTGAAGCGAAAATGAAACTGATGGCGCAGTTTAAGAGGAGAAAAGCCGAACGACAGCTTCTGAAGGAGGCTGAATGAAATTTCCTAGAAGAATAGCTGGCCATTTTAGGAAGTAAACAAGTTCATAAAAGTGGTGACGGTGAGGAATAGAGTCGTGTTAGACAGGGAGAGCACGGTGCCACGGACAGAGCACGGTGCCTTAGAGCACTGAGCCATGGAAGGAACATGGTGGCGTAAGAGTACTGAGCCATGGAAGGAGCACAATGCTATGGAGGGGACAACGGGAAGAGAGAGAATACCATTCTGAGGCGGTGTATCGAATATTTTAAGAAGCCAATGGCGTGTATAGATACAAGCTCTTAGCTTGAGTAAAGATATGAACCCTTAACCTAACCCTGCAAACCCCCTTGTGCAAAGAGAGAGAGAGAGAGAGAGAGAGAGAGAGAGAGAGAGAGAGAGAGAGAGAGAGAGAGAGAGAGAAATAGTGATGGAGGGGCAAGATAAGATACATAAGAGTGGAAGGAGCAGGAAAGAATAGCAGCATTAAGTCACGTGAAAGTGTGCATTATAAAGACCTCTGAGTTGCCTCACCAATAGAAAACAGTTATGTTGGGTAATCTGGGGAAGCATAGAATATGATCCATGTTGCCTCTCAGCTCTCCTCAGTATAATTATAAAAGCATGAATTATATTGTTCATAGTTGCATCTTAAATTCATCTTTCCTCTCTTAAAACGCATGACAAAGCTCTACCACAAAAAGAGGGAAAATCAGATTCATGGGCTTTATCACAACATTGTATAATATTTTTGAAGTTATGATGCCATCTGGAACTAAGGAGTGCTTCTCCAAAGTTGCTTCCTGTTTTTGAGAAAGAAACTTCAGTGTGATCAATTATTTAAAATGCTCAGATGTGATAGAGACAATAATGCAGAGGGCAGATGCCTCCACCAATGCCCTTATTGTCACTCGAAGTATACGTTGAAGGAAAATCGAGGCGCCTCTATTATAATTAAAGTGACCTTTTTCAATTCAATACTAAGCATATGAACTGGACACAGTAGAAGGTAAGGTAATCCTCAACCTTTACAGGTGTCCAGGCAGCTCAGTACAGTGGCAAGCTGCTGAAATCTTTATTAGTTTATATTTAGAAATAAAATGAGAGTAAACCAGGCCACCAGTGTACGTCTGAGCCCCGTCGAGGAGTGAAAAAATAGACTAAATAAAGAGATTAGCAGAAAAATGAGAGTAAGAAACAGTACAGAATTTGCAACACATTTTTTTACACCATGAAAAGATAAGAGCTCAGATTTGAACGTTTTTGGGCACTGGATTTCTAGACGTATTGCCACAGGTTTTGCTTTATTTGCAGTGAAACGTGAAGCTTCATAGGTTTAAATAACATATTCTCATCTAACCTATCTAAAAATAAATTCAAAGTAATCGTTAAAAAAGAGATGTGGTAAAAAATGTAGAAAACTAAAGCAATAAAATAAGGAAAGGTTGGAATACACGAGGGATTTAGAGAAATAACACAAACAATGAAATCAATGACAGTAAGTAAGGATGAACAGGAGCAGGATGCACTGGGGGAAACGAATGAAAAGTCGTATAGAAAGAATAAATTTGGAAGTAGTAAAGGGAAACAAGGGGCCCTGTGAGTATAACGTCAGGCCTGAGTGAGGGCAGAGAATGATACTACCACAGCTACGTTGGAAGAGAGGCAAACACGTTAGGACTATAAATGACGATTAGATGCAGT
>WNWK01001099.1:297500-327734 GCA_009830355.1 Cherax destructor | reverse complement strand
CATGGAAGTAAAGGGAATGTATGAGGTATAGTTATACCAACGCTCTTATATGGGTGTGAAGCATGGGTGATGAATGTTGCAACGAGGGAAGGCTGGAGGCAGTGGAGATGTCATGTCTGAGGTCAATGTGTGGTGTGAATATAATGCAGAGAATTCGGAGTTTGGAAATTAGGAGGAGGTGCAGGATTACCAAAACGATTGTTCAGAGAGCTGAGGAGGGGTTGTTGAGGTGGTTTGGACATGTAGAGAGAATGGAACGAGACAGAGTGACTTCGAGTGTATAAATCTGTAGTGGAGGGAAGGCGGGGTAGGGGTCGGCCTAGGAAAGGTTGGAGGGAGGGGTAAAGGAAGTTTTGTGTGCGAGGGCTTGGACTTCCAGCAAGCATGTGTGAGCGTATTTGATAGGAGTGAATGGAGGCATATGGTTTTAATACTTGACGTGCTGTTGGAGTGTGAGCAAAGTAACATTTATGAAGGGATTCAGGAAACCGGCAGGCCGGACTTGAGTTCTGGAGATGGGAAGTACAGTGCCGGCACTCTGAAGGAGGGTGTTAATGTTGCAGTTTTATAACTGTAGTGTAAAGCACCCTTCTGGTAAGACAGTGATGGAGTGAATGATGATGAAAGTTTTTCTTTTTCGGGCCACCCTGCCTTGGTGGGAATCGGCCGATATGTTAATAAAAAAATAAAAAAATATATATATATATATATATATATATATATATATATATATATATATATATACTGTAAATTTAAATATGTATTTTTTGCAAATTCGTCAAGAAAAGGTAAATTTGGCAAACTTCCATGACGTAGCTTCATACAAAGAGAACTTCATTTGGCAGGAGACGAATGTCTTTACTGAAGGATTTCATCTCTATTTTGACGTTTTCACTTATCTTTCTCTTATGACCTCCCTTCCACCACTCTGGACCAGAAATTAACGTTTTCCTTACTGTACGCTGCCACATAAACCGAAAGTATATTATATTGCATTCTGTGATGTGGTATGTGATTTAATGCATGATGTGCTACGCAATTTACAGATATCCTCTTTCTTAAGTCTGAGGATTTAAGCAGCAGGCATTAACTGTATGACTGAAGAGGAATTAAAAATATATAACATAGCTTTCAGATGTTGCTGATCGGAGGACATTATTTTTGGTGTCTGCCCACCCAAAAATAATGTCCTCCGATGTGACTTTATCACACACACACACACACACACACACACACACACACACACACACACACACACACACACACACACACACACACACATACACACATACACACATACACACATACACACATACACACACACTCACACACTTAGAATGAAAAATAGTAAACGTTATCTCCGTGATATATATATATATATATATATATATATATATATATATATATATATATATGCAAGACAACCACTATGAAAAATAGAGGAATTCCAAGCGCTTTTCGTGACTACTCACATTGATAATGTGAGTAGTCACAAGCACTGGAATTCTCTATTTTTCATAGTGGTTGTCTTCATATTTTGATATCACCTGTTTACTGTGATCTTTTGCAAAATATATATATATATATATATATATATATATATATATATATATATATATATATATATATATATATATATATATATATATATATATATGATCTCCATGAAGGTATATAATTACTTATAATTATCAAAAAAGCTTCATATTTTTGTTTTAACATTTGTGACACAGCTAAGTGAACTAAGCGAGTTGTGTTGTCCACAGTGCCGGCGAGGGAGGTGTGGGCCCTGGCCGGAGATGCTGCTCTCCTGCCTTGCGACTTAAGTATCAAACAAGCCAAGGACTCTGTGCAAATGGTCATGTGGCTGAGAGAAGGAACTCACACCCCACTCTTCAGGTACGACTATTATTATTATTATTATTATTATTGCTTTTATTGTTGCTGTTGTTATGAACACAAAAAAAAAAAAAACTTAATCTGCCTACTTTAGATTTTGTATATAAATATAAAGTGTTTCTTTAATTATTAAAATTATCTGCTGGTTTTATGCCTTTTAATCGTGAGATAGAAAAAGTTAACCTCGGATATTGAAATTATTTTTCTAGAAAACATCAATATAAACTTTGAGGAATTTCTTCAAGGTTCTTTCATTGATCATCATGGTGAGAGAAATATACATTTCAACTCTAAATGACCTGGAACAGCTTATTTACCAGCTTGTATAGTTTAACATGAGGTGTCCCATCCTTTATGCGCATTCGTTTAGTGCGACTTTTCTTACATGACGCATCCTTGAATTTCTGCCCCAAGACCAAGCTCTGGGAGTATACAAACTCTCGAAACTCGTCAAAGGAATCTCAGAGATATATTAAAGGTATTTCTCATTACTCAAGGTTTGCAGTCAGGCCCATCTTCCATTTTCCCAGTATGAACTCCGCCACTAGCTTCCCTTCACCTTCAATTTTCAAACATTTGTTGACGATAGATTTTAATTTCGATACGTATTTTCCTGACCGTTCTTTTATTTTGCCCAAGTGCTGCATTAATCTTTTATCTCTTTTAATCTCCTCATTAGTTTAACATCTGCAAATAGCCAAATATAGGACCTTCTCTCTTCTGGTGTTTTTTACGTATATAAGCAATAATACTGGTCCCAGCACTCACTCCTGCGGAATTCCCCTTGTCCTTTTATCCAATCGTGGTTCCTCTTCTCCGACCCTCATGTTACGCGCATGCCCACACGTGTGTGTGTGTGTGTGTGCTGTGTGTGTGTGTGTGTGTGTGTGTGTGTGTGTGTGTGTGTGTGTATTTATGGGAGTCGATATTAAACTCCTTGCCTCACCTTTTAGTAAAAAAACTGGCTGGCATTTGAGGTTTCTAGATTCTTGTGTCCAGTCTTATCTATTCATAAAACTGTGTTCGGATTTGGCTTCTATCACTCTTCCCCGTCCAACTTATTCCACTTTCCTTCACCCCTAAGAGTGAATGGTATTTTTTAACGTCCATGTGACTCATTAAAGTTTTTAGCTTTCATGTGTCCTCCTTGGGCATGTTAAAAAATGAATGGCTGAGTACTGAGACGCTTAGACAAGTGTTCTTCAATAAATGTGAATTGGTGGGAGAGTTAACAGTTGTTGCTATTGAGTTTATTTCTGTTAATTGCTTGTCTACATCCCCATTGCCTCTTTCTCCTGGGGAGTGATCACTCGCTCTATGGTTTATGCTCCGATTACTACTTACTTTTCTGTCTTTTCCTACCTCTTGTCTCTGGCAGTTCTTGTTTATTTATACCACGTCAGACCTGTGGTACCTCTGTAGATTTGTTCTTTTTGCACAGTCCATTCATTCACAGATTTTTATGTAATATATCTTAGGTCTGACACTATTTCCTTGTTGGAAACTTCTATTCTATAAATTACATAATGTATCAATGCATTTCAGTACTTCCTCTATCTATTTTGTTTCCTTCCTGAAATCGTTCTTTACATTTAATCCTGTAGTTCCGTAAGTCCAAGTATGGTCACAGATTTATCTTTCACTGTTATCTGACTCGACATATTTAATGTCTTTATGTTTAGCGATGCTTTCGTTTCATATACCTCACTTGCTCCCTTTATTTTTATTTATTTCTCTCTGAATATATCAGGTTTTACCTCAGGTATTTAATTTCTTTAGTCTGTAAATATTTTGTTTCTCACATTTCTAAAAAAAAAAATCTTTATTATCTTGCTAAACTCTTATTCTCTTTCTAATGCAGCTTAGCCTAAATCTTTCCTTCCTTTCCTTTAGTTCGTTCCTTGTTGTTCTCTACACAGGGTCATTCGATTTTCTTTTATTCCGTCTTCAGTCACCCCAAGTTTCCTCAATTTTCTCCTATACTAATTCACTCTGCTTGAATTGCAGATCTCTTACAAGTCAATTTTGTTCAGGGTGGATCCAAATCTAATTACGATGGACTAAAAAAATGTGTGCGCGCGCGCGTGTGCGTGTGTGTGTGTGTGTGTGTGTACTCACCTAATTGTGGTTGCAGGGGTCGAGACTCAGCTCCTGGCCCCGCGTCTTCGCTGTCCGCTACTAGGTCTCTTCTCTCCCTGCTCCATGAGCTTTATCATACTTTGTCTTAAAGCTATGTATGGTTCCTGACTCCACTATATCGTTTGCTAGACTATTCCACTTCCTGACTACTCTATGGCTGAAGAAATGCTTCCTAACTAACAAAAAAGGCACAATACCGTGACTGGAACAATACACACACAACCCGCACATATAAAAGAGAGCTTACGACGACGTTTCGGCCCGACTTGGACCATTTACAAAGTCACACACAGACTTTGTAAATGGTCCAATAAAATCGTCATACTCCTCTCTTTATATGTGCGGGTTGTGTTCTCCTAACATCCCTTTGACTCATCTGAGTCTTCAGCTTCCAATTGTGCCCTCTTGCTACTGTGTTCCCTCTCTGGAACATCCTGTCACTATCTACCTTTTGGATTCCCCGCAGTATTTTGTATGTCGTTATCATGTCTCCTCTAACCCTTCTGTCCTCCAGTGTTGTTAGTCCTATTTCCCTCAACCTTTCTTCATAGGACAGTCCCCTGAGTTGTGGAACTAACCTTGTCGCAAACCTTTGCACTTTCTCTAATTTCTTGACGTGCTTGACCAGGTGTGGGTTCCAGACTGGTGCTGCATACTCTAGTATGGGCCTGACGTAAACGGTGTACAGTGTCTTGAACGATTCCTTGTTAAGGTAACGGAACGCTAATCTTAGGTTTGCCAGTCGCCCATATGCTGCCGCAGTTATTTGGTTGATGTGTGCTTCCGGAGACGTGCTTGATGTTATACTCACCCCAAGGTCTTTCTCCTTTGACGAGGTTTGTAGCCTTTGTCCACCTAGCCTGTACTCTTTCAGCGGTCTTCTTTGCCCTTCTCCGATCTTCATGACTTTGCATTTGGTGGGATTAAATTCGAGAAGCCAGTTGCTAGACCAGATGTCAAGCTTGTCCAGGTCTCTTTGAAGTCCTGCTTGGTCCTCATCCGATGTGATTCTCCTCATTAATTTCACATCATCTGCAAACAGAGACACTTCTGAGTCTATCCCGTCCGTCATGTCATTCACATATACCAAGAATAGCACTGGTTCTAGGACTGACCCCTGCGGTACCCCGCTCGTCACAGGCGCCCACTGTGTGTGTGTGTGTACGTGCGTGTGTGTGTGTTTCTACTCACCTATTTGTGGTTGCAGGGGTCGATTCATAGTTCCTGGCCCCGTCTCTTCGCTGGTCGCTACTAGGTCCATTCTCTCCCTGTTCCAGGAGCATTTTCGCACCTCCTCTTAAAGCTATGTATGTATCCTGCAACAACTACATCACTCTGCAGATTGGTCCACTTCCTGGCAACTCTATGATTGAAGATATACTTTCCTAACATCCCTGCGACTCATGGATTTTTTTAAGTTCTAGTTATGACCCCTTTATGTTGTGTCTCATCTCTGCAACATTCTGTCCCTATCTTCCTCGTCAGTTCCTTTCAGAATTTTAAATATCGCTATCTTGTCTTCCCTATCTTTCCTGTCCTCCAGTGTTGTCTGGATGAGTTCCCTTAATTACTTCTCTTAGAACATACCCATTAGCTCCGGGACTAGCCTTGTTGCAAACCTTTGCACTTTCTCTAATTTCTTGAAGTGTTTGACCAGGTGTGAGTTCCATACAGGTGCTGCATACTCCAATATTGGCCTGACGTACACGGTGTACAGTGTCGTAAATGACTCCATACTTATGTGTCGATACGCTATTCACAGGTTTGCCAGACGCCCATATGCTGCAGCAGTTATTTGGTTGATGTGCGCCTCAGATGCGCTCGGTATGATGCTCACCCCAAGATCCTTTTCCTTGAGGGAGTTTTGCAGCCTTTGACCTCTTAGGCTGTACTCCATCTCGGGTCTTCTTTGTCCTTCACCAAGCTCCATTACTTTGCACTTGCTGGGATTAAACTACAGGAGCCATTTGTCGGACCAGGCTTGCAGCCTGTCCAGATCCCCGTGCATGCTTACCTGACCGTCGTCCAACTGTATCCTCATTAGCTTTATATCTGCGAACAGGGACACCTCTGAATCTATCCCTTCTGTCATGTCATTCACATATATAAGAAACAGCACCGGACCTAGGACTGATCCTTGTGGAACCCTAATGGTCACATGCACCCACTCTGACACATCGTCACGTACCAACGTACGTTGTTTCCATTGCAGTACTTTCTCTGCTATTTCTGCCTGCTCCTCTAGCTTTTCAACCAGTCTCTTGTGGGATACTGTGTGGAACGTCTTCTTACAATACACAAAAATGTCTTACTTCTGCTACCTTGTCGCAGAACTTCAGTAGGTTTGTGACGCAGGATTTTCCTTCCCTAAAATTGTGTTCCATGTCATGTATGAGCCCGTTCCTGAAAATCTTCTCCATAAGTTTACATAATACACATGTCAGTGTCACTGGTCTGTCTCATTTCTTAAAAAATGGGACTACGTTTGCTGTCTCCCACACCTCACGTAATTCACCTGTTTCAGCACCCAAAGAGAGATATTATTTGGGCCCATTGCTTTCGAGGTGTCTAGCTCCCCTAACAGTTTTTTATCACCTCATTTGTGTGCAGTGTGTCCAGCACTTGCTGGTGCAC
Source organism: Cherax destructor (assembly GCA_009830355.1). Taxonomy (NCBI): domain Eukaryota; kingdom Metazoa; phylum Arthropoda; class Malacostraca; order Decapoda; family Parastacidae; genus Cherax; species Cherax destructor. Next base: position 321,062 of record WNWK01001099.1, on the reverse strand, counting down.
TCTATCACCTTGGTTTGCTGGAAGCCTCTACGTCTCCACTGTGAATACCTCCCTGAATCATGATCTGAGCTCCTTACATATTTCCTGGTCGTTCCCTGTGAACTCTCCTTCCTTCGTCTGCCTGATCACCTGGTCTTTGACTGTTGTTTTCCTTCTGTGTTTTCTGTGTTTCATATTTGGCTTTTGATGCTATGTCATTTTGATAGTGATGCTTATCCATGCAAATTCATCTCTGGCTCTTTGGGTTATCTCCCTGTTTTTCTGAGTCCTTTGCCCTATATACTTCTTCCACACTCTAGCACACTTGGTTTTAGTCTCTCCACACCTCTGGTTAAACCATGGGCTCTGGTCTTCCCGATGTTTTTGTTACCCCCCTCTTAGCACGAACTTTTCCTCTGCCTCACAGCCCTTTGTGGTCATATGCTCTATTATTTTATTTACTGTCTTTCCCTCTAGCTCTCTTACCTACTGCACCTCATACAGGAATTCCCTCATACCTGTGTAGTCCCCTTTGTGGAAGGTTGGCCTCTCCCATCCTTCGTGTACTGCTTCACTCTCCATTAATTCTATGTATTCGAAACTCAGGACCACGTTGTTGGTAACACCTATTGGCCTTTCGTGTGTGATATCCCTTATGTGTGAACTGTTCAAGGTGGATAAGAGGTCGAGCCTTGCTTGTTCATCGTCTTCTCTCTCTCTGGTTGTGTCCCTAACATGTTGGTACATGAATTTTTCCAGCACCGCCTCCAGCATCTTTGGGCTCCACATCTCAGGTCACCTATGTGGCTTCAGGTTTTCCCAGTCGGTCTCCTTATGGTTGAAATCCCCCATAATGAGTATCTTTGCCCTGCTCATGTAGGCCCTTCTGTTTAACTTCGGTTAGTGTGGCCACCATTGCTTTATTGCTCTTATCATATTCTTGTCTTAGCCTCCTGCTATTTGGTGATGGGTTGTACATCACTGCTATCATCACTTTTTGACACCCAGTTTGAAGTATTCCTACTATGTAGTCATCCGTTACACCTCTGAATAGTTCTCCCATCTCAAAACTCTGTTTTCCCCGTCTTTCCTCAGGATCTTTGTCTCTGCGAGTGCTATGTTGTCCAGGGATGCCTCAGTGATTCATTCCCACCACTCCTCACTCTTATTTGTTATTCCATCTAAGTTAATGTACCATACCTTCAGCTTCTTTTCTAGAACTGCATTCTGGGGGGTGGGAAGGAAGGTTAGTGCAGGCTGAGGGTGTGGTAGACAGTTCTTGTTATTATGGTAGGATGCTGTTGTGAAGGTATTAGTGTTGAGGGGGGAGTGTGAGTGGAGTGTGGCTTGGGTCTGGTTGGTGTGGAGTGGTACGTGTGTGTGTGTGTGTTTGTGTACACTCATACAAAAAATAGATATGAAAAAAGTATGAATTCCTGGGCGTCTCCTGAGTTCACACGACCGCTGGATATAAACTCGGCAAATACCAAACAAGGTCTCGCTGCCGGGCCGAAAATTTGTTCGTGCACTTTACAATGAGACGGAGGTCGTCGGCTAACTTTCGGATCGCGGCCAATATCTTCGCGTTCGAGAAGTCGAGCACGGAGCTGAAATAGGGTTTGGATCGCATACAGAGAGAACAAAAGAAGAGGAGGCTATGTCAACCTGATAGTTGGACTCTCTACACCCAGGGCCACCCTGGCAGCAAGCGTGGCCACTCTACACAGAGCTGTACACACCTAGGACTATTTTTAGTGCTAGTTGTACCCAGAGCCACCCTCTGACATCTGAACTATTCTAGGACCACTTTGCTGAATGCTAACCACACCCAAGACCACGTTATTGACAGACGATGACTAAATACATACAGTGTCATATTACTGATGGCATGGCCACCCTACCGATGGCTTACCCCACCCAGGACACGCTACTGATGGCTTGCTACACCCAGGGCCACCCAACTGATGTCTTGCCCCACCCAGGGCCACCCTACTAATGGCTTGCTCCATCCAGAGCCAGCTACTAACAAATGCTGGGGAAAGACGATGTTAATCGCTGCTTATTAAGTTTTAAGTTTGACTCAAGGTTTTCTTTTAATAGGCGTTTTTTTCTATTGATTACATGTTCTTCGTCAAATATTTATAGTAACCTTCTCTTGATTTTTTTCGTTTTCTCCTTCTCTTTTACCTTCTGATCAATTTAATTTTGGTGGCACATATATATTTTTTTTTTTTGCTGACGAAGGGCTTTTGATTCAGATAATTAGTTTTCCTATTCTTGAGTTTGCTAGTTTTGACCCAATTAGATATTTTAGTGACTAAAGTTGTATCATCGGCTGTACAGAGGACCTTTACAGCTGGTATGAATTAAGTTAAACACTTAAGTTACCTGGAGTGCTTGAAGGGCTTCAACTTTATTAAATAGAACATAGACTAGAAAGAAATATCGTAATATATAGCTGAAGGATTCTTCAGGGCTTGGCTCCAAACCTTTACACGGATATCACTCCATATGAAAGTACGTGGCTTGCAGAAGGTGAAAAATACTTCCAACGAAAAGGAGGGGCACAATAAGTAAGCTGAGAGAGAATTCAATAAGCATAAAGGAACCACGACTCTTCAGCTTCCTCCCACCTTACATTAAGGTATTTTCCAACAAACTCTTAGGTCTTCAAGATGAAACTTGATAAATTGTTCTAGTCAATTCCTGATCAGCCGAGTAGAGGTGCATATATGGGATTGTAGGCAACTGCCACCTAAAGCCTGATTGCTAGACCAGCGACCAGGAGGCCTGGTCTGGAATCGGGCCGCTTGAATTACAGGTATCCTTGACTTAAGTGGGATACACCACTGTGGAAAGTTTAAAGCTGATCAAATGAAACTTTCTCAAGTTATTGCGTAGAAAACAAAACCAGTAATTATTTTATGAAATTGACACAACGGGATCTACCCATTCCAGGATTAACAGAAACCTTCCCCTCATTCCATCGGATGAGGCTTTTTCAAGTTATAAACGAAACCCTTTCAGGAAGAAAAGAATAATGTTTCTGAGAATATAACCAGCTCTCCAATAAAGCTGTACGATATTATGATATTTAAGTTGGTGGTGGATGGAACCGCACTGTGTCCACGTGTCTTAGAAGATGACCAGTATCCGTTGGTCCACAGGAGCAAGGTTTACACCACATTTAAAAAACGCTACATCGTTTATATTCTATTTTAAATTCTCTGTGAGCTACGAGAGAAGGCCAGCTGAAGTAAAAGTTTGTAAATTGGCGCCTACACAAACCAATAACTACCCAAAACTTTTTCAAAGATACATCAGCGTTTTAGGTTTGAAGTGGTTGGGATGAGACATTCAAAAATTTTCTCATGAAAACCAATATATATAAATCTTTCTCAGCGCTGTATATCCCTTATAGGTTTAGGGCTTAGTTATAATAATAATAATAATAATAATAATAATAATAATAATAATAATAATAATAATAATAAAATAATAATAATAATAATAATAATAATAATAATAATAATAATAATAATAATAATAATAATAATAGCAATAATAATAATAAAAATAATTAAGTTTTATAATTTCTTCAATAAAAATCGCAGACTGGCACCAACATAACCCAAGATCAATTCAAAAATTTTCTCTAATTAAAACATACCAACGTTTAAGGTTTGAAGTATATATCAGAAAAAACATTTTCCAGTTATTGCATGGAAGTTTATTTGTTTAATAAAACAGACTAATTAAAACTTACACCGCCCAAAGCATTCTTGAGTTACACAGCAAAACCTTGGAGTAAGAAAGAGAAAAAAAAAATGTTAACCCTTAAAATCACCATTTCAGAAATACATAAATAATAATAATAATAATAATAATAATAATAATAATAATAATAATAATAATAATAATATTATTATTATTATTATTATTATTATTATTATTATAATTATTGATAAAAACACAACTCAGGGACAATTATGTTAATGGAGATTATGACAAGAGAAACGAACAATTAAAATGATTGCACCAGCAAGATAAAAACAAAAAAAGTTTAAATATTGCGTGATGCTTTTTAGCATAATATATTATCCTCAATTGTTATTAATATCATTAAAGAGTTAAATTCTCTCACTCATCATACTGTGCTTGTATTAAAGGTTACAGTTGCATATTTTGGCATGAAAGAGAAGTATATTTTATGAGCCAGTCAACATACGAGAAAAATACACAAACAAACAACCGTCGATCTGGAGGTTAAACAAACAGTGAAGCCCGGGGTCACATCCCTTATATTTTGTGACGCAACTGTGACCATTGTTGTGGGAGAGATGCACTGTATCTGGGAGTCCTGTAAACACTTTATTACCATGGCAAACCATAGAAAGAGCACACTGTGTTATAATAAAGCCTCCCTATAATGAACTAATAGTGTAAAAAGACGATTATGACAGTTGTGATGTATATGGATGGGATTGTTTTGCTATAATCGAATCGGTAAAGAACAATTCTGTGGTACTATTGGTGACAGGAAGAGCAGCAGAAATGCCTTTCCTCACCACTGCCTTTTTTTTCTGAGGTTTCCTTGGCTACAGCAGCTGCGGGGACGAGATAAGCCACTTGGCCTGTCTCTCAGCTCGCCAAACGCTGTTCCACAGGATGTTGAGAACAACGGCAGCAGCAGCTTCGTATCAACGGTTGACGCATGTTTGGAACAATTCCGGCAGCATATTTTGAGCAAAGTCCGAAGCATTTTGGGAAAAATCCGATAGAATATTTGAAGCAACGGGAGCAGTATGTGTGTGTACCAAAGACCATCTCAAAATATTTGAAGCAACGGCAGCAGCAGTTTTTGAAGAGTGATCTCAGCATGTTTTTATAACGACAGCAGTGTGTTCCAGCAACGTCTCTAAAATATCTCCACAACACCCGAAGCATGTTTGGAATTAAACCATTAGCATATTTAGAACGGCCACATGCTGTGGCAATGACCACAGCATATCTGGAACAACGGCCGCAGAATGCCCTGAAAAAAATGGTGCAGCATACTTGGAGCAATGGCTGCCTCATGCCCTGAACAACAGCAACAGCATGTTTCAAACAACGGCAACAATATTTCTGAAGCAACAGCAGCAGCATTCTTGGAACAACAGCAGCAGCAGAATTTATGAAACAGCAGCAGCAGCATTTATAAAATAAGAGCAGCAGCATTTTGCGAACAAGAGCACCAGCATTTTTGGAACAACGACAACCCTCTCGCCGTGGCATTGTCCCACAACTCTTGCTTACTGTCAGGAGTCGTTGCAGTAACAAAAGTCTTTTAAAACAAAGGAAACACTGTTTTGAGACATTTTCTCAGAGCCTTGTGAAGTCTAACGGCATGTGTTTTCCATCCGTTAGTTGAAGGGTGAACAGCATATGAACGGCACCTTTGGTGAATGGCACTTCTAAATTATGGCTAGGTGGTAAAACATGTTTCTTGTTTTTTTAAGCATTCTGTGTCGCTGGTTCGGTGATAGAACGTATCGTTCTGAACGCTCAGTGACGTCGGTTCAATGGTATTTGTGTCTCTTATGGGGTGCCGTTTGTTTACGCGAAACTGGTCTTAGAATGTCGCTAATATGCTCTCCCTCATTACCCGCCCATTGCGCTAGCTTTTGTTTTTCTACTACATGGGTACATACATCTACTTACATTACGTCTACTTTTAGTTATATTACTTTTGGTCATAGATCTCCCACAGGACATTCTATTGTTGCTACCACACCCAATATTCCTCATCCTTATTCATATGTTTCTCCCTTTCTCTGATCACAAGCTCGTTCCCTTCCATGTTTTAATCCACCATCCCTCTCTTCTTAAAGGCATTCTGTTATTCCATCCCTTTTTTTCTGCCTTCTCTTTTCATTTCTTTCCTTCCATCTCTAAATTATTCCCATCTTTTCTTGATTCCTATCTCTCTTCCTCGTCCTCCTCCGATTACTCTTTCTCCTTATTGCAATACACAACACTTCACCACAGTCCACCTTTAGGAATGCCTCTTATGATGGATTTCAAACTTTTACCATTGGTGTTTCTTAATTAATGGAATCTCTGGATTATAAGGGAAATGTATAGGTGCTTATAAACCAATTTAATTAAAAATAAGAGGAGGTATGTATCATGTCTACTTCTCTGGGGCAGTAAGGAAGTAGGTTATCTAAACAGACTTCACTTGGTCTTAACTCATACCAAATGTGCAGACATTTGTAAACGTATGCCCATTTCTTTAGACTTTTAACATCTCAAAAACATCTTATGTTATGAGCTTCTAATACGGTATGTAGATATATTTTGCAATGATTCCGTATAACAAATTTAAAAAAAATAATAATACGTTGTATTACCTTATTTACGATTTGAAAAACAATTATCTTTTTCACATGAGCTGTTAAATTTCTGCTCAATCTGGGATGCTAAAAAAATATTACTGTTTTGCTATTTTTTTTTTAAAAGGCATGTTTTTGACCATTCTTTTGCAAATATTTAAATTCCAGGCCCATGACAAGCCAGTCCTAACACTAAGAAGCCAGTGCGTTGTCCACTATACCATACGAATCTAATAAGAGTCATCCAGTAAGGTGTATTTCTATACAGACTAGGAAGGTTAGCAGGGGTCCCACTGTGACCACAAATGCAGGTTTTCACAGACACATCTAAGATCAGTTTGGTGGTAGCTAGCTCTAGCTCAAGTCCCTTCAAATCCGTTATAAGTGACACGTAAAATCATGACGACACGATTACGATTTCATTACAATTTAGCATATCATTCAGAGATCGCTTCTTAGTCCAGTCCCAATCACAAATTACATAAATGATACTAGATACTATGCTGGGGTGCACTGAATTAGAAGTAGAGACAGAAGTGTTTTATTCACTGCAGGATACGCTTCCAGTATCCAGACTTACTAAGACGTAGAGATACATGTAGCCTATGCCTTCCACCAACATTAATTCTTATGTAAATTCCATTTAATTGTTTTCAATATGGTATGGAATATTTCCTCCCTCTCCCCTGTTTCATGCCAGCAGCATCGGGAGAGAGTAAATAGTTGGAAGAGAGCCTTCTCCTTTACTGTCCTTGCCTCAGACATACATATAATACATGAAAGTCCTTAATATAGACATAAGTAGATAGCTCTCAACAGATAGCAAACGACTTTTAAAGCACACACCGCGGCTATTAGTTTTCCCCCTGCGCTCTATGTAGGCTTCAGCTTCGGCCTCCTCCTGTCTTGCTTATCTCATTCAGCTACACAACAATACACCTCTTCCTACTGTACCTGTATCAACATCATACATCTACACATCTATCTCCTTATCGCAGTAACTAAACCCTTACACTTTTGACTCAGCCAATTTGTAAAGCCTCACGGCCCCTCCTATTTACCCTGATGAAGAAATGAACGCTTACTTTTCTACAGGCAGCTATGATGAAAAGACCCCACTTCTAGGATTAGTAAAAAGAGCCGCTGCCAGTTAATGACAGTTGCCTATGTTTTGGAAAAAAGTAAAATATATGAAGACGAGCTTTTGGTATACAAGGAAGGCCTTTGGTTACTGCGGAAACTAATACGATGCTCAAGATTAAGAGGACTGGAGGAGAAACAAAGTGAAAATTAGAAGATATATATATATATATATATATATATATATATATATATATATATATATATATATATATATATATATATATATATATATGCATGCCTTAGACAAGGATGCTTGATGTCACTATGGTTGTTCAATATGTTTATAGATGAGGTTGTAAAAAATGGTTTGGGGTTAAGAGATAAATAATCTAACACAAAGTGGGAGCTGTCACAGTTGCCTTTTGGTGACGACACAGTGCTGTTAGGAGATTCTGAGGAGAAGTTGCAGAGGTTGGAAAGGTACGTAAAAGAAGGAAACTAAAAGTGAAAGTAGGAAAGAGCAAGGTGATGATGATAACAAAAAGTTTAGGAAATTTAAGACTGGATATCAGATTGGAGGAAGTGAATGAATTTAGACATTTGGGAGTGGACTTGTCAGCAGATGGGTCTATGAAAGATGAAGTGAATCATAGAATTGAAAAGGGGGGGAAAGATGAGTTTAGCATTGAAGAGTCTGTTGAGACAAGAACGTTATCCATGGAAGCAAAGAGGGAAATGTATGAGAGCATAGTGGTATCAATGCTCTTATATGAGTGTGAAGCATTTATGGTGAATGTTACAACAAGGAGAAGGCTTGAAGCAGAGGAGATGTCAAGTCTGAGGTCAATGTGTGTTGCGAATATAATGCAGAGAATCCGTAGATTGAATATTAAAAAGGAGTGCGGGGTTTCTAAAAGAATTATCCAGAGGCCAAAGGAAGGGCTGTTGAGGTGGTATGAACATTTAGAGAGGGTGGAACAAGTTAGAATGACTTGCAGGGCATATAAATCTGTAGTGGAAGGAAGGTGATGTAGAATTCGTTCTAGGAGAGGTTGGAGGAGGGTAGGGTAAAGGAGGTTTTGTGTGTGAGGTGGCTTGGACGTCCAGCAAGCGTGCGTGAGTGTGTTAGGAACGAGTAGAGATGAATGGTTTTTATGACTTGACATGCAGTTGAAGTGTGAGCAAAATAACATTTATGAAGAGATTCAGGGTAACCGGTTAGCTGGACGTGAGTTCTGGAGATGGGAATTAGAGTGCCAGCACTCTGAAGGAGGGGGTGTTGATATATTACAGTTTCTTAGCTGTAGTGTAGGCACACCTCTGGCAAGACAGTGATGGAGTGAATGATAAAATAGTTTCTTTCTCGGATCACTCTGTCTTGGTGGGAAACGGCCGTTGTGTTAATATATATATATATATATATATATATATATATATATATATATATATATATATATATATATATATATATATATATATATATATATATATATATGCAAACCATCACAGACAGGCGATCTTAACTATGCAAGACAGGCCACGAGGGTGGAAATCTTTAGCTCAAGTACTTTCGCACTTCTCAATACGTCATCAGTAGCTATGCAATGTTGCAAGGCTGCAACTGAAGGAGTGAGGGGAAGTTTTTTCTCAGAATAGCGCAGTGCGAGTGTAGCTCCTGCTGCTGGCTCTAATTAGAATAGCCAGCAGAATAGCGCACTGCGCTATTCTGAAAAAAAACTTCCTCCCACTCCTTCAGTTGCAGCCTTGCAACATTTCATAGCGACTGATGACGCATTGAGAAGTGCGAAAGTACTTGAGCTAAAGATTTCCACCCCTCGTGGCCTGTCTTGCATAGTTAAGATCGCCTGTCTGGGAAATCCTCTTTCACCTGTTCTTAGTAACTTATATATGGAATTTTTCGAAACAAGATTGCTTAACACTATCCTTCCCAATAGAGCTAAGTGGTATAGATATGTTGATGATATTTTGTGCCTTATGCCTAAGAATGTAGATATAAACCATTTCCTTGTTAAATTAAATAGCTTAGCTCATTCTATAAATTTTACTGTTGAATTTGAAGTAAATAACTCATTGCCCTTCCTAGATGTTTTTATTATTAAGGGTAACATTGATTTTAAATTTAAAATTTACAGAAAACCTACAAATAATTGTTCCTATGTACACTATTACTCTTCACATCAAGATAGAGTTAAAGTGTCGGTTTTTTCTTCAATGTTTTTGAGAGCTTTACGTATTTGTAGTCCAGAGTTCATAGATGAAGAAATCTCTAAAATTTATGAAATAGCTAATGATTTAAAATACCCAAGAAACATAATTTATAAATCTTTTAAAATAGCTAGGAATACTTTTACAATCCAAAAGGACAACCAACCTTATTCAACCAAAAATATGTTGGTTCTCCTTACCATGAAAACTTGGTTGATATGCCTTCCTTTCTTAAGAATTTTAATATCAAAGTTGTATTTAAAAATCTTGATACAGTAAAAAGACTTTTGATAAAAAATCCCCCAAAATGCTGACGGATGTGTCTATAAGATTCCCTGTAAAATATGCGATAAAGTTTATTATGGTCAAACTGGTAAAAGTCTTGAACTAAGATTAAAACAACATAAATATAGCATTAGAACTGGACAAGATTCTAATGCTCTATATATTCATGTGAGAGATTTTAACCATCCAATTGATTTTCAAAATGCTGAGAAGGTTGTATCAAGCAAGTCCATGGTTGAAAGAAATATAATAGAATCATGTTTCATTAAAAGCAGTTTTGAAAATAATATGAATATTTCTTTTGGTTTATATAAATTGGATTCATTTATAATTAATAAAATTTGGGAAGAATTTAATGATAAATTGGACTAATCTTAATTCTTGGGAAGAGTTTCAGGTCCTTTCTTATGTTCCTCTTCACAGAGTCGTGCGATGTTACGCTACTGTGAGGTGTTGTCTTTGTTAGTGTATTGTGACTGTGAGGTGTAGTATTGCCCCTTATATAAGTCCTCTTGTCATGTTTCCTTTTATAGTTCCTTGATACTGTGAGTAGTCTCTAAAGCGCTTGGAATTCTTCTATTTTTTCATAGTGGTTTTCTTGCATATATATATATATATATATATATATATATATATATATATATATGCAAGACAAGCCACGGAGGGTGAAATCTTTAGCTCAATGGGAGTGGAACAGAATTCTTCCTCCGTAAGCTATACGTGTCGTAAGATGCGACTAAAATGCCGAGAGGAAGGGCTAGTAACCCTTTCTCCTGTATATATTACTAAATGTAAAGGGTTAAACTTTCGTTTTCCTTTTGGGCCACACCGCCTCGGTGGGATACGGCCGATGTGTTGTAAGAAATATATATATATATATATATATATATATATATATATATATATATATATATATATATATATATATATGTCGTGCCGATTAGGTAAAACTTGCGATTTTGGCTTAAATAGCAACGCTCACCTTGCCATATAAGACAAGTGAAAATTTGTGTATGCAATAATTTCGCCAAAATCATTCTGAACATAACGAAAAAAATATATTTCATTGTGTTTGTTTATTATTAAATTAATGTTAACGTATCTAAAATATATTTAGTTGGGTTAGGCTAAATTAAATTGCGCCTGTTGTAATAAGGTTAGGTAGGTTTTCAAAGTTTCTCTTGGTACAAAATTATAAATTCTTACATTAACATAAATGAAAAAAATATATCTTTAAAAGTATAAGAATAAATTTTAGAAAGGATTTAATTTTATATGAGTTCTTGCTAATTGACCAGTTTTACCTAATCGGCACGACATATATATGCCGTGCCGAATTGGAAAAACTTACTATTTTGGCTTAAATAGCAACGCTCTTCTTTCCGAATAAGGGAAGCGAAAATTTGTGTATGCAATATTTTAGCAAAAACCATTCTAAACCTAACGAGAAAAATATATTCATTGTGTTTGTTTATTAATAAATTATTGTAAACTTGTGTAAAATATATTTAGTTATTTAGGCTAAATTAAATTGCGCATGTTATAATATGGTTAGGTAATTTTCCAAGGTTCTTTTGGTACAAAATCATTTATTTTTACATTAACAAATGAAAAAAAATATATCTTTAAACGTATAAGAGGAAGTTTTAGAAAGGACTTAATTTTAAATGAGTTCTTGATAATTGAAAACACGCGTCTCAAGCCCTTCACTCCATCTGCTCACACTACAAACATTAAAAATTGGATGAAGGGACATACTTCGTGCATGTTTAACCCTTTACTGGTCACGTCCATGGAAATACGAAATTCGAAATGTCTTTACTATGAGTCGATAGAGGTTCTCAGTGTAAGCAAAATGAGCTTTTATATATGGATTTCTAAAATTAACTTTTGGCTCAATTGCTAAAATTCGATGCCAATAAATTTATGGGCCTGCCCAGTAAGGAGGACCTGATTTCAAATGTTTCAAAGTCCCAAATGTTAATTAAATACCATGTAAGTATTTTTCTAATTTATTATGCAAAAAGACAATATCAAAAACATAAATGGAACTTATTTCCAGACATCTTGAAAGTATACCAAAAAATATAAAGATGAACCAAAATCAACATTTAGAGGATGTGACTATGTTTCTTTGTTCTGCAATGCTTGCATGTAAACGTCTTAGCACTCACTAACCAATGATTAACATTGTATCATACTTCACACTGTCATCAGGCATTATAAAAATGCATTATAAAAATAAAAACTAATATTTATTGAAATTATTCATTTTACCCTTACTGGGCTCGCCAATAAATTTGTTGCCCTTTTACTTACATTTTTTTTTTTCAACTGCATAGTGCAGTCACTTAGCTGGAGCGACTCACAGAAGGCCTGTGATTGGTCAGAACAAGAAAACGGAAAGCCTATGACACAGTGGGAGTAGGAAGACATGTGCAAAAAACACGCTGTGAGACCAATATATTTATGGGCCTGCCCGGTAAAGGGTATTAAATAACATTGTAATTGGAGTGGAATTTGAATTACTTGCTTCTCCTGCAAATATTTCTAATGAAACTAGGACTGCTACTGCTGCTGCTTGTCCCTGCTGCTTCTGCTGTTGCTACTGCTGCTATTACTAGTACAACAACAACAACTACTACACAAATCTACTTCTACTACTTCTCCTACTATACTTCTACTACTACTTCTACTACTAATACTACTGCTACCATTACTACTACTGTTAATATTACAACTACTAGTACTACTACTACTACTACTTCCATTACCTTTTTAACACTTATAAGGCCACAAACAATACTACTACTACTACTAATAATAATAATAATAAACATAATAATAATAAACATAATAATAATAAACATAATAATAATAAACATAATAATAATAATAAATAATAATAATAATAAACTCTGGGTCATGGTTCCACTCTCACCAAATATCTCACCTTAGGTCTACTATCCTCCCTGGGTACTTCATGAAGTAATTTCACTGCTACCATCGTTGCAAAAGACAGTGGAATTTCAGTCCCTCTACTTACTACAACCACCACAGGGAAGAATGACACAGTGAGCCGCTTTGGCAGGTCCCTGCACTGTATTTCAATATTGCAGCAACGGATTGCATTTCTACTTGCAACTTTATATTGCAGTCGAGTATTTTAAGATTTAAAAAAAAAATCGTTTTATCCATGAAGAATAGAAATCACAACATCGAGGTTTTACAAACCTTTGTTTGCGTCTCCTGCCTAAAAGCTATATATTTTTATTATATGTCTTTATTATTTTTTACGTTATCTGATTTGTTAAAATTAAATATATCATGTTAAAATCGAGGTCTAATCAGTAGATTATTATTAATATTGAGATTGATGCTTATTCTGATTATTATAATAAAAAATAAGCGCTAAGCCCTCAAGGGTTACACGAAGCATTCCTTTACATTTGTGGTTCACTCCCGGACATTCTTTAGTTTACTTAAGGTTAGGTTAGGTAAGGTTCGTCAGGAAACAGGACAAGTGTTTCCTGACGCGGGTCTTAGTCAGATGACCCGCCGTTGGGACTTTTGGACATCTGACCGAAGTCTTCCGCTTTTACTTGAGGTTTTTCGTAATGTGTACATAATGACTCGTATCCTCCTTTATCTCGACTAACGCGTTTCAAAACTTTTTATATTCATGTTCAACAATGGTATTTCCAAATAAATTGTAATATATTCTATCAGTTTTGAAACTATCAGCACCTACAACCACCTCTGACACACATCCTGTTGAACAAGTTTACGATCTGCTTCCGATGGTTTGTTCTAACTTCGTGTTATCCACGATCCTTGGTACTCTAGATCCAAGTTCCGTTTTACTATTTAGGTAAATTACGAAGTCTTGGGCCAAGTGACGATCCCTGAGGAGCTTCACTTGTTACGTGCGGACATTCAGCTGTTTAAAACCACTTGCTGTTTCCTATTGGTAAGCAGCCATTGATCCAGCCCTGAAGTTTATTTCCCATGCTGAGTGACTTTATTTCACCCAGCAGAGAGAGAGAGAGAGAGAGAGAGAGAGAGAGAGAGAGAGAGAGAGAGAGAGATCAACACGACATAAACACAAAAAGAAAAAAAGATTGACTAAAAAACATTGATGGATAAATGTAGGGTGAAAATGTATGTTTGCCACGTGAACGTGTGGAAATGTGACGCTAAAATACTCAACAAACTGGTGTCCTCTGGCCTCCTTTTATCGCAGGCTCCATCGTACTTTCGTTGCATCGTAAATGTAGCCGATTCCTTTAGTGTAATTTCCACAGGGAGCCAGCAAGGTTTGCATCAACTGAATGAAGACCAAAGAACTCAGTTAAACAAAACAATACTTTCAGGTTGTGGCCTTGGTGGCTCTTCTATGTGTGTGTACTCACCTTATGTGTGTATGTGTGTGTGTGTGTGTGTGTACTCACCTTATATGTGTGTGTGTGTGTGTGTGTACTCACCTTATGTTGTGTGTGTGTGTGTGTGTGTACTCACCTTATGTGTGTATGTGTGTGTGTGTGTTTACTCACCTTATATGTGTGTGTGTACTCACCTAATTGTGGTTGCAGGGGTCGAGACTCAGCTCCTGGCCCCGCCTCTTCGCTGTCCGCTACTGGGTCTCTGCTCTCCCTGCTCCATGAGCTCTATCATACCTCGTCTTAAAACTATGTATGGTTCCTGCCTCCACTATATCTTTCTCTAGACTATTCCACTTCCTGACTACTCTGTGGCTGAAGAAATGCTTCCTAACATCCCTTTGACTCATCTGAGTCTTCAGCTTCCAGTTGTGTCCCCTTGTTTCTGTGTTCCCTCTCTGGAACATCCTGTCCCTGTCTACCTTGTCGATTCCCCGCAGTATTTTGTATGTCGTTATCATGTCTCCTCTGACCCTTCTTTCCTCCAGTGTTGTTAGTCCTATTTCCCTCAACCTTTCTTCATAGGACAGACCCCTGAGTTGTGGAACTAGCCTTGTCGCAAACCTTTGCACTTTCTCTAGTTTCTTTACGTGCTTGACCAGGTGTGGGTTCCAGACTGGTGCTGCATATTCTAGTATGGGCCTGACGTACACGGTGTACAGTGTCTTGAACGATTCCTTGTTTAGGTAACGGAACGCTATTCTTAGGTTTGCCAGTCGCCCATATGCTGCCGCAGTTATCTGGTTGATGTGTGCCTCCGGAGACGTACTTGGCGTTATACTCACCCCAAGGTCTTTCTCCTTTGCCGAGGTTTGTAGCCCTTGTCCACCTAGCCTGTACTCTGTCAGCGGTCTTCTTTGTCCTTCTCCGATCTTCATGACTTTGCATTTGGTGGGATTGAATTCGAGAAGCCAGTTGCTAGACCAGATGTCAAGCTTGTCCAGGTCTGTGTGTGTGTGTGTGTGTGTGTACTCACCTTACGTGTGTATGTGTGTGTGTGTGTGTACTCACCTTATGTGTGTGTGTGTGTGTGTGTGTACTCACCTTACGTGTGTATGTGTGTGTGTTTTATTCTGATTTTCCTCGATTCTCTCCTATACTATTTTTCAAATAATAAAAATAATAATAATAATAATAATAATAATAATAATAATAATAATAATAATAATAATAATAATGGTACTTTAAAGTAATCCTGCGACTATCACCATGACTACCTAACTTATTAGTACACTTACATATTTGATCATTTTTGAAAACATTCATTGTTAATGTAATCAAGCCTTACAGTGCTGCCTTTTATAAGCTTTAGTTTGATCTATTATCCTCTTTGCATGAACCTCTAACCCCATAATGACGGACGGATTAAGTAAACTTCGCCTCCATCCTTCCATGATTACTCCCAACTTGAGGAGAGTCGTAGCACATGAATTTCAACAGACTTTTAGAAAATCCCATCACTCTATACTATGTAGATACATTGGTAGAGAGTCGCACCATTATGTACTGTGTGCACGCACTAGTAGACCATCCCATCATTATGAGCTGTATACACACACTGCCAGAGCGGCCCATCACTATATACTGTGTACATGATCTTATTACCAAGTCTCTGTTCTCTCGCGGATGCTGTCGAGGATTATTACCTAGAAGTGATCACAAGCTTTATTACCATATTATTTCGACATTTTTCACTCAAACAAATATCTGTTAAATGGCAGGAATGGCAGAAGAAAAAATATAATTCATAATTATTTTGGAAAATGTACTCCCAGAATATTATCTTGGGAGAGTGCTGAGCCCGTATGGGTCATGCAACGCCTTGGGAATTTGAGGTAATCATGTATGATCCAAAACAGTGAGGGATAGTTCCAATTCTTTGAATTGAAGAGCTCTTAACCAGCATCTAAGCACCACAAATTGAGAAAGCTCACCACAGTCGTATTCAGGAAAGAAACCTTGTTGAACACACGTAATAACATTCACTATTGCTAACAAGAACTAGCAATCATTGCTGTACAAACAGATAACATTGTTGAACAGACTAACCAACAAATAGTAGATCACACGGATTAACAATCACTGTTGAAAGTCCATGTGTACACACTAACAACTACTGTTGTACACGCTAGCAACCACTGGTGTACACACTAACAACCACTGTTGTACACACTAGCAACCACTGGTGTACATACAAACAACCAGTGTTGCACACACAACTACTGCTGCACACATAACCACTGGTGTACACGCTAACAACCACTGCTGCACACACGAACTAGCAACCACCGGAGTACACACTAACAACATCTGCTGTACCCAGTAACTAACAGCAGCTGTACGCACGAACTAACAACAACTGCTGTACATACTAACAACCACTGCTGTACATACTAACAACCACTGCTGTACATACTAGCAACCACTGCTATACATACTAACATCACTGCAGTACATACTACCAACCACTTCTGTACACGCTAACAACCACTGCTATACACGCTAACAACCACTGCTGTAAACACGAACTAGAACTAACACAATTTGATTGACGGAACCAAATTATTCTGTACCATCCAATGATTCTTTTTTTATGCCCAGAAAAGGTAATTTTTCCTCGTCCATGAAATATTGTGATTTCATACAATTTCTGATGATAATATGTATTCTTTTATTTTATTTTTCCCCGCATTTCAGTCCGGTTTCTAATTAATGATAATTTATAATATGTGTGAGCAATAAATTGCTCGTGAATAAAAAATAAAATAACATTTCACAATTATTTTGTTTGATTCTTCTAGTACTTCTCTCTCTCTCTCTCTCTCTCTCTCTCTCTCTCTCTCTCTCTCTCTCTCTCTCTCTCTCTTCTTTACTTCAAAAGGCATGCCTTAAGGCTGGAAAAGTTTTTTGATGCAAAGATTTTTCTTTACTATCCTTGGCTCGAGGTAATAGTGGTAGATTGTCCTCTGCAGATAGCTTACGTAGAAACTTGTAAGGTCTTTCTGTGTTTCCCATGTACTCCTACGTAGAGGTAAAGCTTGCCTGAAAGAGTAGAGTTTATCTCTCGTGATTAATGAACGGAGGACTTAATCTCCACCACTCCTTGCGCTGAATAACCAACCTGGGTTCAGTGATTTTCATATAAAATACAATAATCCCACGTTCTTCAACTGTACACACGTGCTAACATTCCGCATTCTCTTCCATCGCCCTTACAGTGTAGATTACCGTGAACAGGCAGGTGGGCGGCCACAGGTATGGCGAGACAACACCGCCTCCACCGCCAGGAGAGCCTATCTCCACCTCGCTGGCACTGATGTGGGAGTCGCTGAGGGCATCGACCCGACCCTGACGGCCACTCGCGTCGCAGACATGGGCTTCGGAGACGACCTACCAACACATCTGGGCGAGGGCATGAGTTCCAGGATCTTCGGGAACATACTAGATGATTTGGACTCGCTGGGGAATGAAATAGACTCTGGTGGCCGTGAGAGTGCTGGGGAGGACGACCTGGAGGACGAATCTGTGGGTCTGGTTGTTCGCGATGTGGAACTGAATGACTCCGCTGTGTACCGATGCCGCGTTGACTTTCTCTTGACTCCCACACGCAACACCCGCGTTAATCTCACTGTTGTAGGTAGGTATCTGAAAATTAGCAATTTAATCTCAGAGTTGTGTATGTAGGTATATGAAAAAACAGCACTTTAATATCAGCGTTTTAACCAGGTACTTGTAAAATAGCAAGTTAATCTTACTATTGTATGTAGACACATGCTAGGTAGAGAGGTATGTACCTGTCTTTGATGTAACAACAAAATCTGTTCCTAATTTGGCATATTAAACCCTTGGTCTATTATCCGAAAAGTCCATCTTTCCATTAAATTCTGTTGAATTAATATACTAAAGAATATTTATTTGCTCTGTGGTTAATATTTTATTTATTGATTATTTAGTAAGTATTTTATTTAATGATTATTATTTTATTCAAGGATTAGTGTTTTCTTATTTCCTTTGCAAGGCAGACGGAAAGATTAATAGTCTGAATCCTTTGGACTCTTAGATTAAATAGGCAATTTATTATATTCATGTAGAAATGTTAAACCCACTTGGGTCACATAGCGCCTGGGAAATGGGAAGTAACTTGGTTTAATTAATGGATGGGAAGCACAACTCTAATTCCTTGGAACAAGAGATTCTCACTGTCGTCAAGGCATTCCTCCTCCCGGTGGAGGGTACATAGGCACATATTTCATGAGCTCAATATTTACTTTTTAATGCAGTAATATATAAGCTTTAAGCAAGTTACATGCATTAGTTAATTGTTGTTTGCTGACATGTGCGATGATTATTGCACAAGCTTGTTAATGGATTTAAAACCTCCATAATGAAAAATATCAATTTTAACTTTGTACTGTTTGTTTTTCTCGATTTTTTTATGTAGTTTAAAAAAATAAATTATTTTATGTACGGACTAATAGATAAAAGAGGTTACTTCAAGCGAAAATACGATACACGTGATCATACCAAAAGTGAAGAACTTACCAAGGACATAACACTCAGATAACAACCTCATTAAGGTACAATCATTAAAACACGTGTGGAGAACCTTAGATCAACCTGTGCAGATGTTTAGTAAATTTAACTTAATATAAGTACTGATTGGGAGAGCATAAACAAGCAAGTATAAATTATTAGAATGGAAACTGTCTTAACTACTCTAAACAAAACATAATGCATGGGAAAAGCTGAATGAAGAAGTATAAAAGGAGTGTGGAAAAAGATGAGCCAATAAGAAGTCTCAACGGAGCTCATACTGTACAGAGAGCGTAGAAAGCTTTAGAGAAGGAAAAAGGCTGCTGGACTGTGTAATAAGCAGCAAATATCACAACAAAGGAAAGAAAATGTACACGGAAAAATTACTGATATAAAAGAGATACTAAAGCACTCACAGCAGACAGCAGACGCACAACACGAACAAAACGCCTTACAGGAAACTTTGAAAAAATATAAAATTCTCACTGACATATACAAAATCTAAGTCAAAACCTCTGTTCCAGTATTGGTTTTCTACTGAGAGAAGGTACATATCAAGATGACAACAAAGAAATAAGCAAAATCTTGAGTGAAAGTATGAATCAATGTTCTGTGATCTTGTCCATGCCATGAGTGTTGAAGATCCAGAATTGTTTTTTGAGCTCAATCACCAACAAATTATGTATCTTACACTAATAAAAACATTTCAAGGTTAGAAAGGGAAAATAGACAACATTTCACGAACACAGCACGTGGGCCAGATTTCTGGAATTTATTTATAAAAAAAAGCAGTATAATATTAGCAAGAACCCTGGGTGTTCTTTAGAATAGACCAAGTTACTAAAAAGCATGAACTATGCAAACCAAGCCTAGATGGCTTTAGCTTGAAAATCTGTTAGGTCACTATGACAAACTTACGGAGGTCTTAAAAGTTATGCAAAACGCAGGAGTAATCTAAATGAATTCTGCAAAGACGTAATGGCTCATAAGATCAGGCCAGTTCGTATAACTTGCAAAATAAGAAGAATGGATTTGCAATTTTCGAATAAACAGTTCACAAAGAGTGTTAGTAAAGAAGACGATGTTTAGACTGAAGTAAAGGAGCCCACGAAACCCGTCACAGACACAGCACAGGTATATTGTGTGTACACAATTTACATAGAGTGTGGGTACCATATATAAATATATACAGGAAAAGGAATAACGTATTTTATTTACTCATTGCTTAAATCGTGTATAAGACAATATTTATATTTTTAATAAGAATATGTTCACTTACAATGCTTCAATGACTAGATAGTGGAGTGGATTTACGCGTAATATATAAACTGAAACAGCTATAATCTTTGGCAAAAAAAATAAGTGTAGATTACATATTTAAGATCAAGTCATGACAGTTTTAACCATCTCTTTGTTTTCTTGCTTACTTCTCAGTTTAAACACTAGCTTATTTTTCTCTTTATATTAAAAATTGCTTCTACAGTTGTATACGTGTTTATTTCTGGCTCGGTTTACATAATTATTTTTAATGTATCTGTTTGTTGTGGATAAAAAAAATGAACACAATTAAACATTAAATAATGCAAAGTGTGTATTTTCTACTGAGCTTCATTTTTAAAGTAAAGTGTCTTCAAACTGCTGAAAGGCTCTTGATAAAAAAAAATTGGAGCTTCCCTCCCTTTCCTTGGATCAAACCTGATTACCTCCCATTTCTTTGACGCTGTATGATCCCTTTGATTTTAGCTCTTACCCAAGAATATAATTAAAATTGACAAAATTACATTATTATTATTATTATTATTATTGTAAGTATTATTATTAAAAATATATGCGCTAAGCCCTCATGAATCATACGGTAAGTAATATACAATTCTACTACTCTCTAACTTTATTCATGGAAGTAAAAGGAATTGCTGGACACTCTAAAATTATAAGTACCAAGTGTGGTATCATAGGCGGCCGCCTTTCAGAAATAGAAGTACTCAGTCGTGGAGAAAAAGAACTTGAAAAGAATGAGGTCTTCGACCGGTGCTCACTGCATTGAAACAGTTCTTTAGACGAAGAATTCTCTCTCTCTCTCTCTCTCTCTCTCTCTCTCTCTCTCTCTCTCTCCTCTTTCATACAACTTTCCATTTCTCCTTTTCTACCACTCACTTTCCACGTCATAACACTTGCGTTCATGCCTCAGTACTTCACTCTCGCTCGTGAGCCTAACTTACGTTCTTCATTTTCACAAACATTTCAGAACAGTTCCAATAACTATTACCCTAACTATTTTTTTTCTTTCAAATTACTATGATTTCTACGATTCGAAATAATAAAGAATATCCTAACGTCGCACCCACAATGATTACTAGAGTGACGTGACCTCTGTATCTTCCACAGTGCCACCGCAGCGAGTAGGTGTGAGGTGGTGGATGGGTGAGCGAGGGGACCCTGATATAGACAGCCAAGTTGGCCCCTTTCGCGAGGGAGATTCTCCCTCCCTCGTGTGTTACACGCGAGATGGTGAGTCTTATAAATCTACGGTGACGGTTTGCCATGTTTCACTATGTTTTTTCCCAGCCATTTTTAACAGGACTTGTAGGTAACTACTTCAGTATTTCGATTTTTGTGTTATGGATTATTTTTTTTTTATCTTTTGTTAAATGAGTGTTTATCATTATATGTGAAAAATGTGCTGCATCTGTGAGCATTTCTATTTTTTTTAATACTGACATTTAATAACACCAATACCCAAACATTTTAGCATAAACACCAACATTTCTCCCCAGCTGTTCATTATACCTGGAGTATACCTGGAGAGGGTTTCGAGGGTCAACACCCCCGCGGCCCGGTCTGAGACCAGGCCTCGTGGTGGATCAGGGCCTGATCAACCAAGCTGTTACTGCTGGCCACACGCAAACTAACGCACGAAGCACAACCCGGCTTGAACAGACTTGGGCCTCTGACACTTGTTGTGTTGTCTCTCAGTGTACTCATTCAGAATACATCCAACAGCATTCATTAGAGACAAACCTGGCAGAAACATCCTTTTCTGTCTTACAATTTTCAAACCTTTTATTACATCTCCAAAACTGTTTCCATGAATATTTTTATATATACCAGGTTCTTACTACAAGAGTTCGTCAGATCATAAAAATAACTCGCCATCACTCTGATGTAAGACACTCACACCTTCCTGCTCAGAGTTTTAGCTTCTTGCTTTTATCTTGAGTATCTCTGCTCTTACTTTTAGCTCATATTCCTCAGTATCTCTGCTCCTACTTTTAGATCCTACCTCTCACTGTCTGTGTTGGATGTACCCCATTCTACTTCTCAGTATCTATGCTGGATGTTCCAGATCCTACCTCAGTATCTCTGCTGGGTCTTCTAGCTCTCATCTCTCATCATCTTTCCTGGTTGTTCTAACTCCTACCCCTCGGAACGTTTGTTGGGTGTTCAAACTCCTACCCCTCCGAACCTTTGCTGGGGGTTCTAACTCCTGCCTCTCAGTGTCTTTGCTAGGTATTCTGACGTCTTCCTTTCAAAACCTCTTCCTTATCAACCTTTCAGACCTTGCCTTAATGCCCTCTAAATCTCTTTTTATCCACCCTAGACTCTTGCACCCGCTTAATCAAACTGAGTCTCTCCAATCATTCTACCTGGGTGATCACTTTGATTTCATGCATGACATTTCCATTTCCACTAATCTCTCTCCATTGCAGCATTAAAAGACAATGATTTTTATCCAAACACTCTTTTCTGTCCATTGAGAAACTTACCTCTTTCGTTCCTATAATTCTTTTTCTCATATTTTCTGCGATTTTTCTCATTGTTCTTATTCTCGTCACTTTGCTCCTTGCAATACCGTTCAAAAAATTTTCTTTATTAAATATAACATTAAATCTCTATCACTAATATACGCTGATTTTCTTCTAAGTCTTTAATTATCAATGTATTATTTTGCAAACATCAGCAATGGGAACTCCCACTTTTTTATCGTATTTATTATCATTAGATTATTCTAATCTGCCTACATGTCTTCCAGTGATTTATATTCCGGTGAATAATCCCTTAAAAACTATAATACATTATGTACAAAAACCACATTATTTTGTAAAATATTACCCATCTTTTCTACTCATCCTAACCTGGGAGTCACAGTCTAGTAAAAATTCATAATAGCTTTCATTGACTTGGTAATAATTCTATATACCTGCAACACTAACTACGTTAATCTATAATCTACAGTGAGGTATGATTATCGATATATATTTATGCAGCAAACAAGTTTTTTTCATTAGCTAAGTAGAGTTACACACTCCAATGCAAACATCTAGTCTATTCATCTTATTCCTCTTCTAAATCCACCAGGTTTTTCTATAATCATATTTTTTTTGTTAGTAACTGCATTAATCTAAAACAACTTCATTCACATTACCTACGACACTTAACTGAATCATTCCCTTATTAATATTTAATCATTTTTTGTCTCATTTCTCTTCAAAGGAATGCGGCATTTCTTACTAAACCTTAGATAATTTCCCTACTTCTCTCGATTCACTGAAAAAAAAACATACCAACTATTCCAAACCTTCGCTCCTACCAGCTTTCTTCATAATAGTCTGAAATTTCATTGATCCAGTGCTGCAGTTATC